>PYXC01000629.1:11547500-11785000 GCA_015244755.2 Tenualosa ilisha
CTGCCCATGGTCATCTTCAATGACAAAGTCAGCCCCCCCAGCCTGGGCTTCCTGGCTGGCTATGGGTAAGGGAAATAACCAGGACACACACACACACACACGCGCACGCATGTACGCACGCTCACACTCAATACAGCCATACCATCAGCTTGTAGTTTGCACAGGCATAGAAATGTCTACCCATTCGTCTGCGCTAGTGGAACACTGATTAGCCTAGTGTCTGATTTATGTGCTAATTTCATGGGAGAAAATGTGAGGCTTGGATCATTAAACACCATTTACAGCTCTGATGTCACATGGTAGGATTTTGGCGACCTAGGAGTGGGACAGCCACTGGTGCATCCTGTAGAATCCCAAAAATTCCGGAACATCTCCAACCCAAATGAAGAACCCTCTGCAGTAAAATTAATTGAAAACATGTAGGAGGCATTTTTCAGTAAATGAGTAAATGAGATCCCGGCCGTTAAAATTGCCATCTTTTGTCGATGTACTAGACAACAGTGTTTTTTTTTTTAGAGAAATGAAGATAATGCTTCTCTTTGTTGATCTGTGCAGGATCATGGGACTGTACGTGTCTGTGGTGCTGGTTATCGGCAAGTTTGTGCGCGGCTTCTTCAGCGAGATCTCCCACTCCATCATGTTCGAGGAGCTGCCCTGCGTGGACCGTATCCTCAAGCTGTGCACGGACATCTTCCTGGTGCGTGAGACGGGTGAGCTGGAGCTGGAGGAGGAGCTTTACTCAAAGCTCATCTTCCTCTACCGCTCGCCGGAGACCATGATCAAGTGGACCAGGGAGAAGGACAAGGACTAAAGCTATAGCCAAAGCCTACAGAAGGGGAAAACAACAACACCAAAGCCAAAACCAGCCAACCTCGTCTGTCCACTGTGCCTGGGAACTTGGGGGCACGCTAGCTAGCATTTGCATCCAGATGGTGCCTTAATCTTGAAAAGAGTTTTTTTACCCCATCCCTTTGATAAAGAAACACAGCAGCGTGCCAATTTTTTGATAAATGTGTGTGTGTATGTGTGTGTGTTGCAGTATGCACATACCAGGCAAGTGCTATGCCTTGACTGTTGAGAAAGGGGGGTATTTAATACTGAAGCGTTCCTGGACGTTAACAAAGTCTCTGTGCGAGTGCGAGGCAGTGCAGACAGTGATCCCATAGGAAAGGGTTGATGGTTGTAAGTGACAGCAACCCTGCATTTCTGTGCTGTTCACCAGGTTGGCTAAACTGGCCTTTTCTGGACACACGTGGTCCAGGCTTCTCGTTTACCCTCACCCCCCCCTCCCCCCCGACCCCCACCCCCTCTTCCTTGCTCCTTACTGGACAGAGAGCCTTACTGCTCCCTCTTCCCTTAGTAAGATCCCATGTGTCGGACGGGCAGATGGAGAGCCGCGCTGCCAAAGCGTCCGTTTGTGTGAATGGATGAGACAGGCAGCCAGAAACACAGGCCAATGACTGGATCAGTCTCTCTCTCTCTATCTCTCTATCTCCATCTCTCTCCCTGTCAACAGACTGCTGGGAGATGTCAGCCACAGAAAAGCTGAGCAGTGAAAGGACCTATTTTTTTGCGAACGGAAACACTAGCATAATAACAGCACACATCCTTATATTTCTACAGTACAACGAAAAACTGTTTACAAAATGCTCAAGGTAGTTGGATGGAAGTAAACTGTTACATGTTCTTGTAACTGCTTATAGATTTAAACAGATAATGGTAAGACATCAGCCAACAAAGACTTGAATTTTTCTTTCACGCCTCACAGAGGTGGTTTCACAGATGACATGTGAAATCAAATCTGTTAAAAAAAACATCCAAGAGCAGGAATAGACTGGAATATTGTTTGGCCACCAATGGCCTCAGGAAAACTGTCATGCTGGAAAACAATCATACACTTTATTTCTTGGTAAATTGTTTTCAATAATATTCTGTTTCTATGATGATCACTACTACTGTGCCAAATATTGTACAATGACTGTAAGTATTCAAAAATCGTTGCCGTATGGACCAGCTGGACACTAACTTAAATTGTTTGTTGACGTCCAACCACCCTGCATATAGTTTTTTTTTCCTGTTTCCCCAAGTGGCCTTGCTAGCGTAGTTGTCTTGTAGCAGTGCAGCCGTTTTACAGGGTTCTTTCTAAAGGAAAGTTATGTGATGTTTCCGCATCTGTGATTTAAAGTGCAAAACAAAAGAAGAAAATAAATATTGCACATCTGCAAATAAATAACAACAATCATTTATAAAAGTCTGTTTTATTCCATTCACCAGGAGGCAGGCACATTGAAGCAACAACATAGTCTATGCTTTAAATCATTCATTTGGAAATGTATGCCACTGAAAGCATAATTAAGAAATAAATAGTGTTTTGGATATGCAGCCAAACTGCAACCCTGTGTTACAAAGCCTGGCAAATATAAGAGTACATAAAAGTGTTTCCAGCATTTATTGAAAAAATAAGATCCAGAACATTCTGAATATTTGATGGTGTGCTATTTTGGGTTGAGTCATCTTCAGCACGTCTGCTCGTCATCTTCATCTTCATCCAGCAGAAACTCACTGATCTCATTCCTCATCTCCATCCTAGTCAAAAGCCCAAATGAAAGGGTCCTTAGAAAACACTCCACGATGACTAATGCTATTGAAGGACAAGAGCCATCGCTGTCATCAAAACAAAGCTTTGATTTAATCAGCTGTGTGATTAATTTGCCTCACCACATCAGTGTGCAATATGCTTGCTGTTCAGGTAAACAAACATTAAGGAGTACAGGTAAACAAACATTGCTATTTACAAATGGCTGTGTCATGGCTGCTAGTTTTCCAGTGTTCGAATGAGGCTGTGTCATGGCTTTAGTTGCTAGCTGTGTGCTAGCAGGGATGCACAACTCACCTCCGATTCCGCCTCTCTGCTTCACTCACTATATATGATGGCAGTGTGTCAACTGAGGTCTATTCAGAGCATAAAACACACACAACAAATGCAACATTCCGAAATCAGTCAGATAATAAGCACTTGACCATGGCAACTGAATGATTTTAGTTAAGATGATATAGCATAGATATATTTTTAAAAGCATCTAGCAGTCAAGTGTCTCACCATATCTTTGATAGTCAGCCTACAGCTGTAGCACAGGAGACTCTTCAGATTGCTGTCCACAGGGGGCCTGCAAAACATCAAGCAAAACCAGGTCATCAGCAACATCTGGCACAGACACACTTCCAAAGCCCCATTTAGTAACAGTCAACACTGGCATCATAACACATGTTATGTCCTCAAAGTCCTCAAAGCAATACATTCATCTTCACACTCAACAATTCAGTTACAGACAAAAACAGTATATTTATGTGAAGGCGTAGACTTGAGTTTTTTCAGTGTCTATCTGAGCCACTCACCTCACTCTGGAGCTGGAGCAGCAGCCTCCTCCTCCACCACCACCACCACCTCCTCCTCCTCCTCCTCCTCCTCCACAGCAGCCGTCCCCTGAGCCTCCAGCCGAGGAGGAGCAGCACTGGCCTACAGATCCTGAATCTGATCCCAGAGCAGGAGCTGGAGCCGGAGCAAGGGCAGAGGGGCTGGGGCCTGCAGCCTTCTTCCCCTGGGACAGCCGCTCAGACAGGAGCGTGGCACTGAAGGCGGAGGCCTCCTCTGTGTGGACGAGAAGGGAGGGGAAGGCATGACAGAAGGGAAAGGATTAGTCAGAGCAAGAAGGATGGCTGGTTCGTGGCTCATTTTCTGCCATACACACGGGTGGGGGTGGGGTGGAGGTGGAGGTGGAGGTGGAGGTGGGGGGGGGCTTAGTGGCACTGGTGGCTTATCGTCGGTTATGACTTATGATGGAGACCATCTCCCATCTCCCATGCTGTTTGACATGCGATCCATCCAACTCTGGCACGTACCTACGGCGGTGTCAAGGGCACACAGACACAGAAGGCACTTGCTGGCATGCTTGCCGTCGTCCGTCTGAGCAGAGCGAGCGGTCTGGAGTTTCTCACTTGTCCTTGAGACAAACAAAAGTGTTAGAGCACCCACACACACACACACACACACACACACACACACACACACACCACACTAAAGATCCTTTCTCAGTATCCACCGCAGACAGAGCCAAATGATTGGTATTGCACTGAATGGTATTTGTCCCACTCAACTGAATGTAATTACTGCTCAGAAGTTTTCAATCTAGTCCTGATGACAATAACATGAAGTATGAAGTGTTCTTTAAGTACAGGCTAAGGATTCTATTTCCCACAAAAGTACACTCAAATACAAATGTGCTGCAAAAGTTTCCAGGGCATTCAACATTGGAAACTTCAATGATGTCAAACTGTGATAGCATTTTGGGGTTGATTTTATTGAGCGAGAGAGAGAGAGAGAGAGAGAGAGAGAGAGAGAGAGCGAGCAAGCGAGTAATGCTAACCTGTAGATGGTGCTAACCGTGGAGGGAAAATCGGCCTGGAGTTTGGTGACAAAGCTCTCAGTCAGTCTCTGGATACTGGCTTTATTAGATGTCTGGTGGGGGCAAGGACAATGAGGGAGAGGAATCCACATAAAACAGGGATTGTTCAAATGATGTTTAGGGACTTACATGGTTCTTAAACGATTTTACTGTAATGAAACGCTTTATAATATAATGAATTATAATATAATGAAAAAATGCAATTGAATTACTTTATCAATGTGGAAGAGTACGTGTGAATGCAATATATGCGTTTTATTAGTATATTTTTTTAAATTGAGACATAAACTGGATGTGTGTGAAAGCAGCATAAACCCTGAACTTGGATATAATTCTGGACCAAAGTTTTTCCGTAGCTCCTCGGCCAACTCTCACCTTGGTGTCCAGTCCGGGGGTGAAGACGGAGGGGACGGAGAAGAGCCTGTTGTAGAAGGCGATCTCTTTCGAGGAGTAGTCCCTCATGGGCCGCACTATGACCACATCCCCAAAGCGGGAATCTGCAAAGCCCTGTGACCACACAGACACAGGACAGGGAGGAGATGAAAGACAGAATTAACATACGCACGTGGGTGGCATCTAGCAGAGCTTACCGGGAAGTGCCACCCTAAATACTTGCAGACGAGAGACAAAGCATGAAACACGGTGGTGGGGAGAGGCCAAGACAGGAGAACCAAAAGAGTGTAATTGTACCCTCTGCACAGACAGACGGACGGACACACACACACACACACACACACACACACACACACACAGAGAAACACAAACACACACTCCTTCACTTTGCTTCATATTCTCTGACTACTCTGTAAACTGTGCATGCCTTGGAGATGTAACAATAATCGGTTATATCAACACATAGAGACAATTCAGCCGTTTTCATTTATAGGACATCCTGTTGTTACCACAAGAGTGCAATATTTTGTCCCGTCTACCTAACTGTGCGTCAGTGTTTTTGATCAATTCAACACACCACAATAATGACAGTTCTTGTTACTATAATCATGGTGTTCAGTTTCCACACCATTACATCCCTAGTGTGCCTATGTGTGTGCTTTTGTGTAGATACAAATGTGAGTGCATGTCAGAGTGTGTGTGTGTGTGTGTGTGACACAGAGAGAGTGAGAGAGAGAAAGAAAGAAAGAGAGAGAGAGAGAGAGAGAGTGTGTGTGTGTGTGTGTGTGTGTATGAATCTAAGCGAGCGTCACTGAGAGTTCACTGAGAGTTCATGGTGAGCATCTCTCACCGTGTCCATAGCCAGCACCGCTCCGCGCCCCAGTGAAATGTTGCTGAGCAGCTTGACGGCCAGGCGGGTGCAGTTCTCCCCCAGCATCACCTTGGAGTAGCCCCTCTGCCGGGCCACATGCAGGATCAGGTGCTGCCTGTCAACAACACATGCAGAACCAGCAATGCATATTAACATTTACATTACATATATGCATTTATCAGATGCTTTTATCCAAAGCGGCTTACGTTTGTCAACTAGCAATCACATCCTAGAGCAACTTATGGTTAAGTGCCTTGCACAATGGTGGCAGCCAGGTTTCAACCTACAATTTCCAGACTACTGCCATGCAAGCCAAGTTCCTTGACCACTACGCCACCACCGCCACACACTGCTAACACCTTCAGTACACCTCAGCTTTGGAGTTTATGCAGTTCACGGATGGAAGCAAACGGAAATTAATTAGCTAGTGGGTATATGCAGCACACTGTATCTACTCACGTCTGACGAGCGGCTTTTGTGGAGGGTCCCATACAAACAAGCTTAAAAGATGCCGTATGTGACTGAAGACATTTCAATTAGTACCTGTAAAAAACCTGACTTCTAGGACTGACTGTTTATTTGTTTGTTTTTTTTTCACGTAAATATGTGCACATGAGCGCACACACACCAATGGCTAAGCATTCTAGCCTCTGAATACAGCAGTGCACCTGAAAGGGTGAGGGATGAAAGACTAAGAAACAGGCAGAAAAATCCATGCCAGACAGACACCCCACCACCAGCACCACACACACACACACACACACACACACACACCTTGTTTCACTTCCACTATTATTAAGGTCTAGCACCTTCCTGAGCTATTGACTCAAACACAGAATTGATTTTGCCCTCATCTGCCCCTGCTGCTCATGGATGACTCACAGAAGAGATGAGAGGGAGGAAAAGAAAGAGAGGGAGGAGAGACAGAGAGACAGAGATAGCTTGAAAAGAGAGACTGAGGGAGGAAGAGAACGTGACCCAAGAAGAAAAAGCACTTTTTTTTCTGAGACTCTTCCACAAGGTGGACGAGTGACAACTGCTTTGCTGCCGACTTGACGGCATTCTCCTCTCCTCTCCTCTCCTCTCCTCTCCTCGCTGCCTGGAGTAGGTCGGCAGACGCAGCAGGAGGAATAGACAGAGCTTCATTACTCATCCCTCACACTGGTGCGTGGAGGTGTGAAGCACGAGCAGCACATAAAAAGGCAAGCATGGGGGGAGAAAAAACGACTTCCTACTACGATTCCCCACTCCTAGGCAGAGCGATGCTGCTTTGCAACAGCGTATATGAGCATTCACAAATAAACCGGAACGAAAACAAGAAGTACACCAAACGTGAAAGTTACCGGAGAGTCTGTAAGAGATCCTCTTTGGCGGTCAGCGTCTTCACAGAGGCAAAGAGTCTCGCCAGGGCCTGTGTGTGGTCAGCTGGGGGGATGAATGACAATAGCTGACCATCGTGTGTTTGTAGTTGAGCCACGGCATCTGCCAAGGAGGAGTCTCGCTCCCGGTTACTGAGTCCGACAGAGTCTCCTCCATTCTGGATAAACTGGTCCACTGCCTTCTTGTAAGTGGAAGCTGAGCTTTCTGAAACTGTAGATACAGCCTCCAAAACTGAGCTGGGGAGTGTGAATACCTAGACCAAGAGAGAGAAAAAGAGAGAGAAATAGAGAGAGAGAGAGAGAGAGAGAGAGAGAGAGACAGAGAGAGAGAGAGAAAGAGAGAGAGAGAAAGAAAGAGAGAGAGGACGAGGACATCACTCAGTCTTTGAGCCCATTCACTGGTCTAACTCACAAAAAGTAAAGTAAAGAGCTCACTTGGACAATTTTTTTACTTATCTAGCCCTGTGTGTTAAAAGTTCATAATTCATAGATTCAGCATAACTGTTTCACAGACTGCACTTTTTCCATAGAAAAAAAGATCCATCTCCTGTTACAATTGAAATCTGGATGCCCTTTAGATAAGTTTCTTACAGAGATGGCCAAGTAGAATGAGATGTTAATACAAGAGGAGACTATATTTAGACACTTTGAAAAAAAAAAATCAAGTCAAAACATCTTCAGCATAAGAACAAATAAATAAAACACAAAAGATGCCAGTTGGGACATTCAGGCAACAATGGCTGATGCAACTGTCTGAAACAGGAACCGCAGCACCAGCCCATGTTCAAAAATAAATGGGATGAAACAAATGGGACACTGCATCAGAGACCCAGCTGATCAAAGCCCCGACAAACATTAAGAGCAATAATGTCTCTCAGTGTAGCAAACGGCTCTAATTATAGCAAGAGGAGGAGCAGAGCCTCTTGCTCGCCGGGACTGTGCCGCTCAGACAATCTGACAGCTCACCTCCTCCAAGGCGACGATGTGGTAGGGGAAGCCTGTGGCCTGGAAGAGGTGCTCCAGTTGCACAGCTGCCCGCTGACGTTCTTCTAGACTCTGCCCGCTGGCACCCCCCTCTGCCAAGGGGCCGACAGAACATTAGTCAGCAACACCACAGAACAGAGCTGCCAACTCAAACCCACTAGAAAAGATCAGGAAGCTTCCACCCGCTAGAATAGATTTCAGATTCAAGTCACATTTAAAGCCTTTGATTTGCCAGTAGGTGGGTGGGTTCACAGCATTAAAAATTGCCACTTCATTAACATTTTACAACTTCAATAGTTACTTCGTTTAGCATGACGAGCTAAAAATTACGCATTTGTGATGCAGTCTTACAACACAAGCACAAACAACTTCTGGCATTCAAACATTTAATTCACTTCAATATCAGCATCACTCATATGACTGGTGAACAATGGCTACAAAACCACATGTCAACCTTGCAAGATCAACTAAAAATAAGGCAATAACAAAAATACACCATGAAAATTAGGTGACTTCAGGTTAACTTTTTCTGTGTACACTCTGTTTCTGTCAGTCTTTTTGCATATTATACAATAGCATCAAATTGACAGTTATCCTGAGAGAACGACATTAAATTAAATGTGATTAAACCTACATCTAAATTTGACTGAACAACAGTAAAAAAAAAAATTGCAATCAAGATGGCAATCATATTCAAAGGTCTGATGACAGTGACTCACCATCCACATAGATAAGGCCAGGCACAAAGCGCAATTTTTTGTGAGCGTCTCGACTCAAACCCTAAAACACAAAATACAATTCAAGGTAGCAAAATGTTCACAGGGCATTCCCTATCTACTCAGATAGTGCAGGTTTACTGTGGGGAAAACAATTTACCTCTTGGACCTGGGCTAACATGGAACTTGATGACAATCCGCCAGACACAGCCAGGAGAACCTGAAAGGCATACGAGGAAAGTAATGTTTCGACTAGGCGATGAAGGGATGTCACGACTACTCATACTTTCTGCAGGTACAGACTTTCAACTCACCCTTTCGCCAGGAAAGATCACACGGTTTTTACCCAACATGGCACGAAACTTGTGTATGAAATATTCCTTAAAACAACTCCTAAAGATAGAAATAGAACAAATGAGTCTGAAGAAGCTGGAAAGCAGTTTTTCATGTAACGTTAGCCTAATGTAAACATAACTCATTGATGGATAAAAAGCAACTACTGTAAAGTACAGAAAGTACAGTAAATGTTGCAGACATTTAGAGTACAACTTCGAGTGTACATTACAAACATCGAACTTGCAACATAAGAGGCGCTGCCCTTAAATTACCTGCAAAATGCATCTCCGGCTCTAATAATCAGAACTGCCGTGCCTTCCTTACACTTCATACACTTCGTTGAAACACTGAGAGAAAAGAAGTCATGCCCATCGTTACATAAACAATGAGGTGTGAAAAGGTGACAGGTTTGAGGTCAAAAGGCTCATTGTCAACTTGATCCCAACATAAACTGTGTGAATATACAGCTAAGCAAAAGCAAAGTGCGGCCTCTTTCTCCCTTCTTCGGATTCAGTGACGCCCGAGTTGATGCCTAATGTTAACGTTATCGTCGAACGTGACAAAGGTACTCCGAAGGTCATCATACTTGATGTAATAAAGAATGTGGGACAATTCGTGTGGGGGATCAAGTGCAGGTAAAACACATAGATAATACTTCAAGATCAAGCCAACAAAATACCACAAGCACAACTGACATTTGATAGCTTAACTTACCCTGCCATTGACCTACTCTCCAGTACACCATTGTATTCTTCTTCAACCTGGCACATGGTGTCAAAATGTCAAAAACTTTATCGCTTGTATAAAAATAACTCGCTAACGAATATTTACAGTGCCATAGGGGAACCTAACTTAAAACTTCGGCAAGAGAGTGCAGCAGTTAGTAGCTACGTTAGCTGATATTAGTGAAGTTGGCATCTTGTTCGCAAAAAACGTCTTTCTGTTTGTTAAAATCATACTAGACTTATTAAGAAAATGTTGCAGCGTTATCTTAACAGACGAATGTTAAAGGCGCCACATTGAGACGACTATTTCAGTCAACTGATGTCAGTAATTACTACCAAACGAGATCCACTTGCTCGAAAAGACATGTGAGAAAATCAGCTGTCCATTTTTGATGACGCATGTTTTCGCTTGGAACCTCCGGGAACGCGCAAGAACACCTGACGTATTAGGGATTACAGTGATTGCTTACAATAGGTCTAAGACTATATAGACATCTTTTCATGCGCATATTCGCATGTATTTTACTATTTTTTATTTTAGTGCAACAAACAGACCTTGCTTTGTTTAAAAAAAGGAATATACTCTGGCGCCACCTGCCGATTTTTGAAAGGTATTGGCGCAAAGGCGAGTGGGAATGTAGTTGTTTCGTGACAGGAAGGCTTTCGCAGAAATTGTTCTCGAACTACAAGACCCACAAAATCTCTGGTCTGAAGCTAATTTAAACGGTTTTGTTGAAGCTGTCTTGTAATGTTTACTTCTCTCGCGTTCCGGCGTGTCCTCTCTACTGAACGCTACAGCTTGCCTGATAGAACAGATGCAGCAGTTTCTGACGTGTCATAACAACCTTTTTATCCCCGAACGCTTGGTTCAGCACACGGATTTATATTGGTTGAGAGTTCAGTCGATGCATCGACGTTTCTACACTCCAGTGTAGCCGTAATCGAGAGTGAAGTGCCAACAGAGATCCGCTTTCATGATGGCGATGTTCCGCAGTTTTGTGTCGGCTGCCCAGCTTAGACAGCATCACCATCAGCATCAGCAACAGAACGGGGCAGCTGCGGCCGCACCTGGGGAAAGCCTCGAGAGCCAATTCTCCTGTCCAATTTGTTTGGAGGTCTACCATAAACCTGTCAGCATTGCGAGCTGCGCACACACGTGAGTACTGTTAGCAGCTTCCTGACAGTTTATTGTGTGCATCCTTGGGGTAACAGTACCGGAAGGCCAGTTTCTTTGTTGTTTTTAAACAAAGTAACAAGCTAATATTATCACGTGTTTTTGATATTTTCACACTGGATGTTCTGTCACGTAGACAACTAGACGACATCTCTGCTTAAATAACATGTGAGGCTCAATAGTCATTGCAGCGTTGTGCCTTGTCAAAAAGAAAAAATGATCTGTAGTCTGTCCTATAATAACATTAGCTGATGCCTATACTGTGTATCCACTGGCCCTGCGCTGTGAGGAGAACACCTTAGTCAATTTCACGTTTATAATCGTGTAAAGAAACATATGATGATTAGGAGGCTATTTGACATTTCTTTGGTGGACAACACAGAGCCTGTCTAAGCTATTGTTTGTATGCCAGATCACAGGAACTGCAGCATCAGATCCAGATTAGTTTTTACAGCCTAAACATTTATGTGTTACCATTTTCCACTACATAAGGCAGACTGGGTTTAAAATGATAACGTATTTAGTAGATGCGCATATGGAACATTTTTTTCCATGAAAATTGATAATTCGTCATGGAGAGTGACTTGTCAAAAGCAGTATGTATGGATAGGCAAGCTTGGTGGTGAAAGAGAACAAAGCGAGAAAGGTGTGCAAACTGGTGTTCTAAAAAGGCAGTGCACGGAGTGTTGGCGGCGTCATGAGGAATTGAGGCAAAACACTGGACAATCGCTTGTCAAACACGGTTCCCGAGACAAAGGGAAGCCGTGACAGCGAGCGCTGCGCCGCTTTGTTTTGTTCTTGCGAAGAAATCAACACTCTTAGTGGTGGAGACAGGATGGTATGTCAAGTTCAAGCCGCCGTACTTGCTGGTCAGAGAAGGCACAAGGGTAGCTGGTGACATGGTCATGATGAAATTATCAGCATATTTGTAATGTGGACAGGCAGCATAACGTTCCACGTCCGCACCAGAATTATTCATGAATCATGATCCTCTCACCTCTAGTATACTGTTGGACCGAATCGATTTTTGCTTACTGACATGCGGATAATCTTCTTGTAATCAACCTTATTTGTTGACCCCTGCCAAGTCTTTATTGAGTCATCAACTGCCAGCGGAAAAGACTTGATGTCCTGAGTAGCCTAAAGTCAGATTTGCTGTGGGATAAACAAGTGAGGGCGGTTCATGTGTGTTATCACAGTGCTTTCTGTATTGACCTCTATGTTCATGGACAATGAAAAGGTTAGGCCCTATGTGGAGTCTATATCTGGGTGGGAGCCAATGTTGGTGCCTACTTGAGTCTCTTCTTTGTCATGATTTTTTGCCTGAGCCCTGAGTTTATGCTTATGTCTTATGTCCATCACAATAAAAAAAAAACAGTCAATAACCCCTATAACCAACAGCCAATTAAAACCACCACTAATAACCTATGCAAAATCATATCATAGCTCTTTCTTACTGACAAAACTGCCTCGTAAACAAATTTTTATCAGGAAATAGAGATGAGAGGAAATGACTTGTGGCTTTTTGGAGGTGTTTGTTTGTTTTAAAAATAACATGCTTTCATACAGTGGAAAGAGTGTGAGGCATATGTTCAGCATTGATATCCTCTCTTTTGAGCACAGGAATATTTTGTTTAAGAGACAAAGCCTTCCTACAGTGCCTTTGATGTCAGGATGACCTATTAAGAAAGAATTATTCCTCTTTAATAATGACGCATGTGCCTCAGCCTTTGATGTATACAAAAGAATAAGCTTCATCTCTTCATGTAATTAAATAGGACTGAAGCCGATGGGAAGAAAAACAGCCTCTTGAGTTGTGTATTGTCATCACCCTGAACACATCCGATAGTTGGTGCACTTTAGGAAAATTAATTTGAAATTAAGCAGTGGGAGATTGGTGTGATAGCATGAATTATATTGTCTTCTTAGATCTAACAAGAGGTGTCTACAAATTTTTAATTGTTCACCACACATAGTCAATTTATGCGTGCATTTCATATTTGTAGCATGCATGTTTTTGGGGTTTTTTGCATATTTTTATGTGAACTTGACCACAGAGGTAGAAAAAGGGAAGGGCTTGTTTGTGTGTCTGTGTGCATGTGTGTTTCAGAACCTGTGGTGGGACCCACAGCATGGTCTGTCTCTGTTTCCATGTTTTGGCTTGTTTGTTTAGGCTATATATGCTCTCCACAGCACGTAGCCAGACGCTAACAGTATTTTCCCCCAGCTCACAGCACATGCGCTTGGCCACTGAGGAAGCCCAGTCTTGCCTAGGCTGGCTCTCTTTTAGAATCACGTGCACATCAGGAATGCACTATCCAGCAAGATTATTATGTCATGCTCACGGCTCACGCACAGTGGATGGACTTCATGCCATGTATAGCAGTTATCCTGCAGCCAGCGAGCTCACCCAGCTCTTTTCTCTCTCTCCCAAATGTCACTTAAGGACGTGTGTGGTGTGTGGTGTGTGGTGTGTGTGTGTGTGTGTGTGTGTGTGTGTGCGCGTGTGTGTGCGTGTGCGCGTGCGTGTGCGTGCATATATGTGCGTGTGTGTGTGTTGGATATTTATAGAAATGACCACTGGGGAAAGGAAGTAAAGCTTTGTTACAGCATCCTAGCTAATGGTCTCTGCTGTCTACCCCATTATCAGTAAAAGGTTACATAGATGGCTGTGGCTACAAGGATACAAGAAAATAGCCATGGTAAGCTATTTTTCTCTCCAAACACTCCTGATCACTCTTAAAGTTTTATCAGTCTTAAAGCTTTTTCTCCTGAGCATCATTTATGCTCTCAGTCCAGAAAGTAAACCACCACAGCCTCTCTGTACAGTTTTGCTTCTGTGTTTATTATTGTTATTATTATTATTATTTAAAAATACTTTATATTATTTCTGAAATGATGTTATCTCTGCCAGCGACACAGATACACACTGCGTGAAACCCCACAGCACTCATGCCGAATTCATTGCATCGTCTGAGTTTTCAGGCAAAGCCACCAAGCAGTAGAGGAGATTAGGTGTGATTTCAAAAAGCTTACACGCTTTGGTGCTTTTATCTCGGAGGATCATGATATGAATGGCTCTGGCAGGCAGGAGCAATGAAAGTCGCATTGTCTTATTCCACAATGGTATTTCAGATGTGAAAACTATAAGCAGGATCTGTAAAATCAGCACTAAATACCCAGACCATTTTGCGAGGCTGACCTTTGACCTACTGTAGATTCTGAGCTCAGAGGGAAAGGCTTCCCATAAAAATCCCACCAGACTGACCACTCCTATTCCACTTTAATTAATTAATGGAAGCTTTAATTAACAAACTATTGTTTCTCCCTGTCCACGTCATCTAGAGGTATTGCAGTCTGGCCTCTGGCTGGGGTTTAAGGGCAGCCTGCTCCTTTTACCTCCCACTGGCGTGCTTTAATCCTAATCCTGCCCAAACTCTCAAGCCACCATCTGGTTTTATCCAACACAGCACAGGCCACAGCTATTGCACTGCAGGGAATTTTCTCATTTACTCAAGGCTAGGCTATTGCACATTAATAGTTTTAGTAGAGTGCGTTTTAAACATAGTGACTATCTGCTAATTGAGAGATTTGGAGCCTCCGTAATGCCACATAGTCCAGCTGTCTCTTTGATTGATTATGACTAGAACTAGTAATGCCGTGTTCTACATGTTTGTGTCTCTTTATGAGTGAACTACAAGCTCCAGAATTGCCCCATGCCACACTGATTTGGGCTAATACAAGATTTATAAAAAGATGTGTTCTGCAAGCCTGTCTTTAATGTCTGTCATGGCCAGCCAAGTAATTAAGAGGAATAATATGTGCAGTGAGTCCCCACTCTGCACTATGCAGAGTTACAGTCATCTGATAGTGTTAACTCTGAATGGAGTACACACATGATTAGTCTTTGGTTTTATTGTAAATATATTTGGGTTAATGATGTCAGTTTACCCTGCTACAACATTACAAGTAATTACTAACAACTCATCCATTTTTGGTATAAATAAATGGTTATGGCCATGGTTTGAACACAGCATCTTTCCACTCAGGCTCACTGTTTTGGCTGTGCTCGTGGTTCATTTTTATTTGCCAGCCGTGATGATTAGCCTTGACTTGCATGAAATAATTATAAATGAGGCTAGACAACAACTTGGGCTGTTGTGCCTGGTCCTCCAAGCTTCTGCTTAGCTTGAGTGGGCCCGCTCTCAAGTAGAACCTACACAGCTGGACCTCCTCTCTGCTGCTCACGTGAGACATTTCATGCATTTGTACTCCAGATTGACTTCCACGTTGGTTTTCTAGGTCAGATTTACTCCATCTCAATTACCGCAGAACACATGTCACTGCCTGGACTGTAATAGGTGTTCCATGAAACTGGTAATGCATCTTCGCAATGCATCAGTACTTCTTGGCTCATCGGTTTCCACATTAGGGAGCGCGTTAGCATTCAAGCATAAAATAATGGACCAGGAAGTCCTGAAATGCCCTCGGTTCTATTTTGGTCTGGACCAAAACAGCAGCAGGCAACTGTATGCTATTCTAAGTAATCTCTAAGAGCCTCCTCATTTTTAAAGAACAACAGACTAATTTGATGGATTTTTCCACTTCATCACGGGGGTAAGCAGTCTTCTAGGACAGTGCACCCGACAGAATGCTCTGGTGTCACTAGGAGAATTAATGTGGAACTTGGCAGTACAGTCCCATGTAATCTGCCTATTCAGTTATTCAGTCTTGTTAAAAAAAAATAAAAAAAACGATTGCAAGCCATGAATATTGTTGCAGTGTGAGAGAGCAAGAGTGAAGGAGAGACAGAGGATCAAGGCAAAGCCCCAGAGAAACTGTAGTGTGAGAGAGGGACAGTATTGAGATTGTGGGGAGAGGGAACAAAGCCACAAGGTGAGAGTGTGACAAAGTGCGCAATTAAATGTTTGTAAATGGGTCTCGGTCCGACAGGGCTTTACAGTGAGACATCATGTCAGGGAGGACCAAAAGTGGACCGTCTATCTCTGTGGGCTTCATCCATATCACAGGAAACTTGAGAGAGAGAGATGCCTAATCAATATTTATTGTCTTTGCTCCTCTTTGAGGGAGGTGAGAGTGCAGGAGAATTCCTCAATAGCTGGCCCAATAGGTTTTCAAGCACTCGGCTGCCAAGGTCCTTTGATGCCGCGCGGAGAGGCACAGGATTGCTGTCAAGGTCTTCAGACAAATATCCATTCGTGCATTGAAATGAATACCTGAGATGTTCACATTAATTAGCTTCCCCCAAAGGCACAGCAAGCAACTGTACAGATTTGGGCAGTTTGAATGGGATCTCTCCTACAAGGCCCCAGCTGGGCTTCTGGAAAGCATTTGGAAGTTGTTTTATGATTGATTGCAATACAGAGTCAGAAATGCCTGAATTGGCACTTTACTGACATATTTGTTCAATGTGTGGGCGCATGGAAGTCATTTTAAATGCCATGGAGCACAATGATTCAAATGTGTAATAGGTCAAAACATGATTTTAGTGAGGAATTCCATGAATGCCATACTTTGCCAATTTCAATTTCAAATTTCACAGAACGTCCCACTGAGAAGCGTCTGAGGTTCTGAGGTTTTTGTTTAAAGAAGACCCTTTGCTCAGTGATCCCTAAACTTTAGTAGACTTGGTGTTTCATCCATGGCTGAACCTTTACTGGTGGCATTTCTGGAGAGGATGGATCAGACCAGTCATGCGATACACACCCCACTATCGTTTCCAGTAAAATAAAAAGCTTTCATCCAGGTGTTGTGGAGAATGTTGTGCCCTGGTATTGTGACCTGGTGAGCTTCTCACACACACTTCACTGCCGCTTGTAATTACATTGTTCTCCTTTCCAAGACCAAAGCAACATGCTGGAAAATGCTCTGGTGCATTTGTTTGGGACAGTTTGGCAAAGAGGAAGGGCAGGAGAGAGCGCAGGATGAGTCGGTCGAAAGAGCGAGAGACTCGGATGAGAGACTGAGTGTTTCGCGAGACTCTGAGGTGGACTGATAGCCTCCTTCTGCTCTCTGGAGATGGAAACACAAGGCTTTGCAAATGTAAAGCTCACTGCTAGAACCTCAGTCCATGATTGCAAAAGCCTCCTCCTAAACAGGAGGACTGCTGTGCTGTGCTGTGCTGTACTGTGGTCAGTGCAATGTTGTTTAAATACCCTTTGCTTTTGTTTTCCAGTCCAGCTCAATTACTTTCTGCTGGATTAATCATAGATCTGCATGGGCTTTCAAATCTCATAAAGGCGAATCTTCTTTATGTTTCTGTCAGCTTTCCTCTGCGTACACCTGCACAATGGTTGATAATTGAAGGGAACCGTTTTTTGCAATGAAACAAAGATGGCCATTTAAAATATACATATGTCAAAAATATCACATCATCTCATTAAACTAGGGACTGCACTACACTTTATGGTATCAAAATACATCACGTGAATTTAGTCTAAGATACTTGAATTAACTTGAAAGTTTTTACTTTTCTTGTCATGTTTGGCCTCCATAGGCATGGAAGGGTGTGTCTTTTTGACAGGTTTTGAAATGACTACTCGCCCTTGGACCTCGGAGGAAATGTTTCAAAACAAGGTCATCTGCAACCGACCATAATGCAAGATTAACAGGAAGTAGTTGGGTCGGCCATCTCTGGCTTGGTCAGCCACTGTTGAAGCGCCAATGACGCAGGGGGAGATAACCACCCTGACCTTCATTTAGACTGCGCTCAGTGTTCCACCTAGCTGAAGTATGGTACAGTTGTCTGTGTCTGCTGTCTCTAAGCTCTTTGACGTGGTTGTGGTGAGACACAGTAGCAGTCTAAAAGTTCCCCTGCCTGAGGAGCCCTTCTTGGATGGGGCGGAGGGGGAAGGGGTAGTATAGTGGAGGCAGGCAGCTGAGATGCAGACATGCATACACTGACAGAGGAAGGAAGAAAAAAGAGCAGATGATCTTTGAGGTACTCCTCAGATATGTTGATAAGACCAGATCTCCTTTTTTTCTCTCTCTTTTCTCCCCTGGAACACTGCGAGACTCAACTCTGCAGCTCTGAAAACAAATCACTGGCAATCTTCACAGAACATTGCTGTCAGTTGGAGTGATGGATGAAACTATGGGCATCTTGAGAACTGGGGCCACAGATGTTTTTCGCAGCTGGTCCTCCTCGTTACTGTACCGGACACCTTTTTATTTGGCGTTTCTATGTCCAGCCTCTCACTGGCTCCAAAGAGTTCATCATCATCATCATCATCATCATTACAATGCAGAGCGCTTTTCCAAATCACATCCCATCACATCTTATAAAAGCTCACTCTCCCCAAAGAGCGCTTTAAGAGAAAGCGAATGTTTCCATCCTTATCTTTTTCGCTGATTTCTTTTATTGAACTATAAATGAGAATTTTTGAAGGCCAGTGCTGTTTGTCATGTGTAAACAGTGAGCAGGTCACCAGAGGGACAGTAGTGTTTACAGCGCACTTCTGCTTCTTCGTCTTCTACGGTTTGACTAAGCTGTAGATTGCAGTTGTGTAGTTGGGAGCATATAGATTTTTTATGATGATCTTTAGCAATGAGCAGTTTCTGAATAAGCTATTAAAGATGTAGCCAAGTTTGGTTCTTACATATCTACAGACTGTTTACAGTCTTTTGTAATTACACCACAAATGCCCACAATTCTGTTTTATCCTAAAATTAAAATCCCTTTTCCTGTAGTTCCCGTATATATATTTTTTTTCTTCATCTCAGACAGTAAAAAGAAATGCTAATAAATGTTAAAAAAAGACTCGGATGCATGGAATGAACAGAAGTACCTGGCCTTTTGACCAATGTAAAACTTTTAAAGCCCAGAATGAAATTTCAGCATACAGCCAAGGTATTTTTAGATCCTACACAAGTTAAAAGGAAATGGCCAATATATTCAATGTGTTTAAACCCTAGCAGAGTCATGGTTTTTGACTAATGACGAATTCCAAAAATGTACAAAATGCTCCGTGCTCAGGAAGTTTATTTTTGGCGGCTGCTTCACTTCAAAAACACAGCGATGGAAAAAAAACTTGCCTCTTTTCTCAGAGGCTTTTGTGAAGATGTCAGACCCTAGAGGGTACTCAAAACTGACAAAACTGTAGACAGAAGAATGCTGTCAGTGTTGTGCAGCTAACACTCTTGCAAAACTAGCTTTTTTAAATACGGTTAAAACACCTCCTATAACCTTTGGATTACTCTTCGTTTTACATTCTGTTTACACAGAAATTCCATAGTAAGAAAGTATGAAATAAAACGTAAATTCTAATAAAAGAAATGCATTCAGTAATTTGTAGGCAACCCACTTTGACATATTTTAGCTTTTTACTCTAGGGCTCTCTGCCTGCGCCTTGTTTACCTACTTACAAGAGCCGTTAGCAACTCTTATTCCTAACGTGTGATTGGTAGTACACATTTACAGAATATACTGTACAGAATGGAGCCTCAGTTGTAGATGCCTCTTTCTGTAGATGACAGAATGTAAAAAAAAAAAAAAAAGTATGAGAATCAGTAAAGAGGCCTGCATTTTTTTCTCAACTCATTTTCCCTACAAACACACAACAGCATCTCCAGGGAACGTTAAGTCAGCAGCATGCAAAAATATTGAAAGCAGGAAGATGGAGGAGTGAGAATGGTGTGTGTGTGTGTGTGTGTGTGTGTTTTGGGTGAGGGGGTGAGCCAACAGAATCTCACCCACAGCTCTCTCTCCACCCGACTGCTGTTTACCGGCAGCACGAGAGAGACAAGAGTCTAAAGCTGGGCTCCTGGGAGGATTGGGGGGGGGGGGGGGGGGGGGCATAGTGGAGTAGTGCTTGAAAGGAAACCCATATTAATAATAGTTTGTGAAATTTCCCAGCATGCTCTGGGGCCAGAATAAAGAGTGACTTGGTAATAAGTGGAAGTAGCAAAGGGGGATGCGGCTGTAAGCCTTTGAGTTTGTGTGAGCTCAGCAGACGACTCCACAAGGCAATGAAACTTCAGTGGCTTTCATTCAGGGGTAGTTTTGCATGTAAAGTGAAACAGGGGACATGGCAGTTTGTCTATGGATGCTTACATGCACGAGGATGCCTTCTCATCTCCGTGATCAGCTTGGTCGGTGGGAGGAAGTATGGCCCTGTGAAGCGTCAGTGCACTGATCCAGATTAGCCCACAATGCTCATTAACCTTAATGTCAGAAAACAAGGCCAGCACACTGGTCTGTGTCAGCTTTCTGTTGGTAGTGTGACCCATGAAGAACTACGGGCACACCCGGACAGCCCAGGACAGCTGCTCAACTCTGCAGCAGATATTGGTGTGTGTGTCTGTGTGTGTGTGTGTGTGTGTGTGTGTGTGTGTGTGTGTGTGTGTGTGTGTGTGTGCGCGTGTGTGCGCGTGTGTGCGCGCGTGTGCGCGCGTGTGCAGGAGGTGAATGTCTATCTTGTTTTGTGCCTGGCAGACAGTTTGGTGTTTGGCGGGTGAGGGCAGAGGAAGAGCATTAGTCACACACCTGCTCGACTTACTGCACCTCCTCCAGTGACCTTGTGGAACCCTTCTGTAAAAGTGGTTTCAGTTTGAATGATTGTGCTCCCTTCACACACACACACACACACACACACACACACACACACACACACACACACACACACACACAGTTTTCATTGGCGGAACTGATGGACTGCTCTGTCCGCTTTCAGCTGTTTTGCCATGTAGCTCTATAGCAGACAGATAGGGCTGATTCAACAACATTACTAAAGGGAGGGAGGGAGCAAGAAGGAAAGGGGCGAAGAAGGGAAATAGAGGAAAGAGAATGGGAGAGGGAGGGATGGAGTGAGAGACAGAAAGAGAGAGCGAGAGAGAGAGAAAGGAAGACACAGTCCTTGTGTGCTGGCACTGCCGTGCATTGTGGGCCAGCCCTCATGCGGTGCTGAGTCATGGCCGTGGGGTGGGGTTAGGTGGGCTTGTCTGGCATACCTCCCTTGGCCCATTTTTCAGTGGCATAATAACACACCCCTGCCCCTGTGTAAGAGCAGTTGGCGGGGACACTGACTGCTATGTAGCAAACACTGACTGACAGCATTTTTTTCTCTAAAGGCTCTCTGGCCAGCATTTAAACTGAGAGTTGGTATCTATTACTTTTTCTGTTAGTTCCGCTGTAAAATGTAAAAAAAATCGTTGTTACATCATGAATATTGAGGACCTGAAATGTATGTGCGTGTGTGTGCGTGCGTGTGTGCGTGCGTGTGTGTCACATGCAGGTTCTGTGGAGATTGCCTACAGCCGTGTCTCCAGGTGACGTCACCCCTCTGCCCCCTGTGCCGCATGCCTTTCGACCCAAAGAAAGTGGACAAGTCCTCCAGCATAGAGAAGCAGCTCTCCTCCTACAAAGCTCCCTGTCGGGGCTGCAGCAAAAAAGTGAGTCTGCTTCTGTGTGTGTTTGAAAAGTTGCTGCGCTGTGTGTGTTGCTGGAAAGTAGAGCAGAGATTCACAGAAATATCACTGCACTGCAAAACACTCTCGCATCACTTAAAAAATATCCATTACATTTGTAGAGTGTTATAGTCCCCAACAACAAAAAATAATAAAGTATTCATTTAATTGTAAAACATAAATGTCAGCATAGTAAGTTGCATCTCGCTGGTCTTTTTAGGCCCAGCTACCATGTGTTCTTTCTTTCGTCTTCAGAATATTCTTTCTGTCTCTGTGTCTGTGCCCAGGTCACCCTCGTGAAAATGCGCTCACACATCTCGACTTGCACAAAGGTCCAGGAGCAGATGGCAAACTGCCCCAAGTTTGTGCCCGTGGTGCCCACCTCACAGCCCATACCCAGGTTGGCATTGCAGACACCCCATGCACACGCACGCACGCGCACGCACACACACACACAAACACACACATACCCTCTCACACATACCAGCAAACATACCCACACATACATACCAGCTCTCTGTCAGTGGCTTTTGTCTCATTCATTGTTGCCACTGTCATCATTGTCCATGACTGCAACTGTCACACTTCCAGCTTGCAGCAGCAAACCCATCCCACATGCACTTAAGTAAACAGCTGGCACACTCCCTTGACAAGTCAGTCCAAACAACGTCCTCGCAACAAGACAAGGAGAGAAGTGGAGAAGTTTCTGCCACCATCAAGGAGTTGAGCTACTTTTGTGCACCACTCTCTCTCCCTCTCTCTCTCTCTCCCTCTCCCTCTCCCTCTCCCTCTCCCTCTCCCCCTCCCTCACTCCCTCACACACGCACACACACACTCTCTCTCTCTCCCTTCCTCCCCCTCTCCCCCTTCCCCTCTCCCTCCCTCACTCACTTCCTCCCTCCCTCACTCACACACACGCACACTTATATTCACGTACACATACATGCTCACACACACACACACACACTCTCTCTATATATATATGCTTAAAGTAAAGGCAGAAGGGTGGGGCGAGTGGAGAGAACAGTCCTCCATAGGCCTTGGGGAGGAGGGGTAGACAGAGATGAGTCACCCTCTGTTCTTCTGGGTTTTTTTTTTCTCTGCTGCGTTCATCTTCTCTTTCTGGGACAAGAGACATAGTGTAATGACGTCCTTTTGAAATGTATAGGCGTCAGTGTGGCGGGTGTGCGCCTTCACCCCCCCCACCCCCTGTCTCTCTTTCTATTTATCTCTTTCTCTTTGTCTCACACACGAGCACACATACACACAAACACACACACAAACACACACACACACACACACACACACACACACACACACACACACACACACACACACAATCCTTTCATCATCCCCACACACACTCACAGAAGTTCCAGGCCACCTGCTGACAGGTGATATGTATGGGTGACTGACAAGACTCTACCATCATCAGACAACTAGAAACTAGCTTTTGCAGAATCTAGAAATGATAAAAGTCCTAAGCTCCTATAGCTAAGTGTGTGTGTGTGTGTGTGTTTCTCTTGGAGTGTGTGTTCCTTGCCAGAATGTAGAAAGAAAACATGGTGCACAGGGAATGTAAAGGAATTAATTAGGTCTTCAAAGTGAGGCAAACATGTTGCTTTTTCCCTCCCTCCATGATGTTTATGAGACTTGTCTCAACACTCGCTAGTCTGGAGGCTATTTTGATCAGAGAAGATCAGTAAGCCCCCCCCCAACCCTGCTAAATGAAGGCACTCCACTGACCCATCAAAGGTAATGCCTAGTGCGTGGACTACTTTGATGTCCACGGACAGCTTGTGAAGGAGAGTGGGCATCCTGGAACAAGCTCAGAGAGTTTTTTTGCCATCTTTCTCTCTCGCTCTGTCTCTCTCTATCTCCCCCCCTCAGTCAGTTACTGTTTTTTGCTTTTATTTTTCTACGCAACCCCCTCCCCCCCCCCCCCACACACACACACACACACACACACACACACAAACCCTCTTTGATGCTTGTTATTTTCTTCCATATTTCTTCCAGTCATAGACTCCATTAGTGATGCTATTTAACGTCACCGCGACAGGAAGCTTGATTACCACACAAGGAATCAGTGCCACTTGGCAACATATGAGCACAGCATTTTCACAGCGTTTTTATTTGTTTGTTTGTTTGTTTATTTATTTATTTATTGTTTGGCTTATTTATTTATTTATTTGGTGTCTTTTGA
Organism: Tenualosa ilisha; assembly: GCA_015244755.2. Classification (NCBI taxonomy): domain Eukaryota; kingdom Metazoa; phylum Chordata; class Actinopteri; order Clupeiformes; family Clupeidae; genus Tenualosa; species Tenualosa ilisha. The sequence goes on from PYXC01000629.1 coordinate 11,571,173, forward strand.
AAGTAGTTGTAATTGAATTAAAAGAAGGAATGCAGACTGACTCATGAAGCAGACTGGAGTGTCTGACCATATGGTTCTGATTTTATTCAGCCAATTCATCACCAGTAACAAAATGGCATGTATCCCTAAGCCTGTCACTGCAGGCTGTTACTGCACTTCAGATTTAGGCAGAAAAGAAAAAAAGAGGATGAAGGTTGTGAAGTGATCCAGCCGATTCCAGGCTTTTGCGTGTGTTTTGATGCTGTAGTTGTGTGAAGCTGTCCTATTTCTCTGTGCCGAGAGCAGGGTGGGGGGAGAGGAGCTGCATAATTTAGGAGTGAAACTGTTCAGGGCTCCCTCTGGTAGAGCTGGGCTTCTGATGGAGAGCTAGTTAGTATGTTTGTGGAGATAGCTCTGCAGATGGCATTCTGCACTGAACAAACAGCAAAGGTAAACAGTGGTTGCTACTGCTTTCGATCAGAGAGAGGGCACACACACACGCACACACACACACACACACACACACACACACACACACACACACACACACACACACACAAACACATCTACACACACATGCACACACTTTCTCTTTTATTCTTCTCTTAGTCACACACATACACGCTCACACTATCCTGTTCTTCTTCTCTCTCTCTCTGTCATTGCCCCCTCTATCTCTCTGTCACTGATTCACACACTCAGAGGCACACACATACACACAATTTCTCTTTCTGTCACACATACACACTTTCTCTCTCTCGCTCGCTTGCTCTCCCTCTCTCTCTCTTACTCACACTACACACGCACTTTATATTACAAAGCATGATGCAATTAGATTCTTAAATGCCCTGATGCTGACGCTGGCACAGGCTGGAAGTTTGACTTGGGGAGATGAAAGGAACTGATCTATCTTCCTATCTTCTGGAATGCAGCACTTTGTCGACAGCTCACCTTCCCACTATTTCACAACAGCTGACAGGAAGCAAGTGGGAAGACTATGAAACCACACCCACACACTCTCTCTCTCTCTCTTTCACACACACACACACACATTATGTTTACAACTTGTTTGAGATGGTCTCGTATTTTTTGTCATTGATTTCCGTAAACTGTAAACTACCACTTTATGTCCCACATTGGTAGGATTTGATGTTTATTAGATGCTAAGCATTGATATTTTCATTACACAGTCTAAGGGAAATGACTGTCTGGTCCCCTGAGGTTGTCTTCTTGCGTCATCATTTGAGCTGTGGCTGCTTGATCCTATGTTTTGCCTCTCCAATCGTCTTTTTTTTTTTTCTTATTTGCTCGGTCAACTTTATTCCATTAACCCAAACGGTGTTGGTAGCTACAATGCGTTTTGTATTGCCTTTGCTGGGGTTGTCTGTGGCTTGTTTGCTGACCAGGCCTAATCCTCTGTTGTCCTCCTGGCTAGCGTGCCGTCAGGTGCGATTCCTGTCTCGGGACATGTGCGCCGGCTGGCTAATCGCCTATCTGCGCCGGGGACGTCGGGAGAATAAGCCCGTCTGATGCAGCTACTAATGACCCACTCTGGCCATTCTCTCTGTGCCAGAGCCTATTGGCTGTCCACACCCCCTGACCGTACACTGAAATGCACCGTGTGTGTGTGTGAGTGTGTGTGTGTGTGTTTGTCTTTCTCTCTTTTAAAGCTTTTGTTCACTTATTGCCCCCCTCCTTTGCCCCTGCAGCAATATTCCAAACCGCTCGACCTTTGTGTGCCCGTACTGTGGAGCTCGCAACCTGGACCAGCAGGAGCTGGTGAAGCACTGCATGGAGAACCATCGGAACGACCCCAACAAAGTGGTGAGCCCCTGCCAAGTCTGTAATGGCTCCTTTCACGGGGGGAGGGGAGTGGGGATAGGGGTCGGGGAGGGCAGAATTGTCAGTAGAAGCTGGCAGAGGTGTTTGATGTTAGATGGCACTCGGCCCAAGTGTGCTGGATTGTGTCCAGGCTGAGCTATGAAGGGGCTTGGCACCGCGTGGCGGGTCACTGAGGTTGGCACAGGGCTCAGTGTAATGTACCATTGGAGTTACCCTCAGGTTATGCAAAGGGTTATGCTAACCTAGCCTACAGCATAGACTGCTAGCCTGATGAAAGACAGATCTGCTGTTCTTGTAATTGTATTACATGGCTCTCATGACAGACTATCTTGCTGTGTAGTCATAGTGTCTTGCAGACCAGTAATCCAATCCAGTGTCTTAATTGGTGTTTCACTTGGGGAAAGACACTCCTTTAAAGGCTCCTCTGGTGTGGTACAGAAACTCTGCCATGAGGCAAATCTCTGTTAGCCACCTCTGTAGGCCTCTTCAAAGGCACACATTGATGTTGGTGTCTCTGCTAAGCTATGTGCCTCAGGGGCTTTACAAAGAGCTAGTCAGCAGAGGCTTCTGTCTGGAATTCTCTGCTCTTTAATAGTTCTATTGCCAGGTGTAGGTGTGTGTGTGTGTGTGTAGACATGTAGACTCGTGGCTGTGGCAAGGGGAATGATGAGGTTGTGGCTGCTCCTTCTGCAGGTGTGCCCCGTCTGCTCGGCCATGCCCTGGGGAGACCCCAGCTACAAGAGCTCCAACTTCCTGCAGCACCTCCTCCACCGGCACAAGTTCTCCTACGACACATTTGTGGTGAGTTGTTATTGTTGTTGTTGTTGTTGTTGCAGGTTTGTCAACATTGTCATCCAAGTGGAAGTTCAGTAGATTAATCACTTCCCAGCAGTGTAAACCATTTTATCCTCTCATCTCTCAAGGAGGTAATTTCTCTCAAAACTGTGTGTTCTGATTGGGAGCCTAGATAAAAAAAGACTATCTGACATTTTAGGACCTTCTTACTTTTGGAACAGGTCAAACAAAACCTACCTGCCCTTCATCCTCTCCTCCCTCCCACCCTAGTTCCCTGGGCTTCGAAAGAAAAACGAGTCTCCCTGTGTCCGCCATCTTCAAAATACATTTTCAGTCTGTGCAAAATACATTTGCAGTCATTTTCAGCTTGTGCATGTGTTGCAGTGATATCATTTTCTCATAATATTTCTCTCCAACCTCCCCAGTGTGAAGTGACTGACTTTGGGCATGCACAAGTCTGAGATGACGTTTTTTTTTTTCCTAGAGGTGCCTTTAGACATTGATCTTAATTCCTGTTGTTTTCAGCTCTTGTCTCTCTTCCAGGGGCGTTTTTACCCAACCTTCTGCTCCCTGCCGTCTGAATAGCTTTTCCTTTGTGGCTTATTCGCCATCTCTTCTGAATACTTCAGCAAGGCATAAATAATTAACACCCACTTTTCAATTTTATTTGTACCGCAACAAGTGCAGAGCACAGTCTACATTGTGTATAAAGTGGGCTTAGCCCTCATTTTGTTTAGCATTTTTTCCTCTGTTGTTTTATGATCTCTGTCAAGCAGATTTGGGCATATAGAGTTATGGAAGAGATCACATTTAGACGAGTGTTACGTTGAGGAGAATGAGTGTTAAGTGGAGGGGGGCGATTGTTCAGTTGAGATGAGTGCGTATGTGTGTGTGTGTGTGTGTGTGTGTGTTTGTGTTTATGTGTGTGTGTGTGAAGTTCAGGGAGCTGTAACATTACATTACACCATTACATTAGCAGACGCTTTTATCCAAAGTGACTTACAAAGAGAGGACATAAAAATAGCATACAATGTGTACAGTGTTTGCAGGCAAAGAATAGAATAGATAAGTACTAGCGCAAAAAGTTACATTCGCAAAGGTCTAGTAGACAGATGTCTGAATACAGGGTAATATTGCACATTGGTTATGTGTAACAACCGGTGGGCTGATCCTTGATCTCTTGTGTATCCACAGGATTATAGTATCGATGAGGAGGCCGCACTGCAGGCAGCCCTGGCCCTCTCACTCTCAGAAAATTAACCCCGCGGACCTCTGGCGTCCCCATGTCAATGTGACCTGTCAACATGGCCGCCTCTCTCCACATCAGCACTACTGGAGCCATTCTTCTCTTCTTCCCCTGTTATCTCTGTCTTGTTTTTTCTCTCGTTCTATTGTTCTCTCTCTCTCTCTCTCTCTCTCTCTCTCTCTCTCTCTCTCGACCTTTCACTTTCTTTCTTTTGCTTTGTGGGTGGAGACTTACAACTTAAGGAGTTGTGTGCAGCCAGTCCTGCTGCAACCCTCTCTGAAAATGATGGGTCTTTTGGCGCCCTCTTGTGGTGACTGTAGAGCCACTGAAGCATCTCCCTCTCTCACCCCAGCAGTTTCATTAGCTCACCTCCACCTTCAGTGTCAAGACACACACCTGGACCTTCTCACTCTTATACATCACAGTGGGAGGTGCTCTTGGTTATTAACTTTGTGTGTGTGTGTTTGTGTGTGTGTGTCAGATGAAGTGAAATTGGGGTGAGTCACAATCATTGCTGCAAATATAGCATGAGGACTGAAGTTTCTTTTCTTGACTTTCAAAACACACACACACACACACACACACACACACACACACACACACACACACACACACACACACACACAGCAGTTTCTGACACATGTATGCAAAAACCAAACCTGCTCTTCTCTTCTTCCACCTTATTTCTTTCGACTTTGTTTGTGGTTCTCTCTCTCTCTGTGCTAGATTTCATGGAGACATTTGGCACAGTGTCTGTTGGAACTGAGGGAACGTAAGACCAAGAGAGACGTGGTCTAAAGTTGTGCTGTCGATGAATCAGCTTGCATTTAGATTTTTTTTTCTTCTTTGTGTTGTTTTGTCACACAGCCATTCATCACAAGATATTGTGAGTGTAGAAGCTCACAATTACAACCCACGATCATTGGAAACAAATGAACACCATGGCAACAGTTTCATGATCATTGGACTGTACTACAATGTCAGGGTTTTATCTTTTTCTTTTCTTTTTTTTCTGCTTTTGTTGTTGCAAGCCCCAACATCCTGATCAGCTTCCTCTGCTCAGAGAGTGCAGAACTAAGCAATGCCAAGCAGAACCAATAGAGCACAGATTGCGAGGAAACATGGTCTTCTCCAGCTGTCAACACATCATATCCCAACAGTAACCAATGGATCATCCCCACCTCCCAGGCCACTCACACTTTTCTAATCCACACCCGTGTGAATACTCTCACTTGTCACAGTTTTTTCTACATGAACCAAGTGTCTAGTATTGTTCTTTTTTTCTAGTTTACTAACAGAATTCTAGTACTTGCATTGAATCTTCACTTCTGCTGTTACCTGGTTAACTTGCTACAATAATATTTTTTACAAAGCATCAGATGAAGAGAAAAAGTATATATTTTTGGAAAACATTTCAGTTTAAAAAGTGGTGCACTATTAACAAGAACGTTAAAAAAAAAAACATGTCTTTAACCACTTGGGGATGTGTTGGTTTCTTTAACCTTTTTATGTACCCTTTGAAGGGGGAGTCTGACTGCCACACAACTTTAAGACAAGTAGTGGCATCATTGGAGTGTGCATGGCCACATTGCGCCACAAGAGGTCAGCGTTGGTCCAGACATTAGTCTGCAGTTGCAGCAAGGCTGCTTTGAGCTCAGTGTCATGCGGTTGTTGATGTTTGTATTCATTTACTTTGTCGTAATTCCTTAATCAAGAGCCTGCATGTGTAGTGGCCAGATGCAGTTCTGTACGTCAATCGCATGCACAGTGCCCTCATCGAGCTCTGCGAAGGAAGTGAAGGGGTGTTTTGGATTAAGCACTTGGTGGATGTACATAAGTGAACATAAACATTTGTATATTGATCTTTTTTGCAGCTTAAGTCTACAGTTTAGATGTCTGATGGATGATGTAACGTGGTATTTGGCAAATAAAAAACCTGGTTGTTGTATTTTGGTATGTGGCTTGAGATGTTTGTAAGAGTGAAGAGAGTGGGGAGTTCAGTGTTTTCTGACTTAAAGGACAGCTATCTGAATAGATTTAATAACGTATGCTGTCCTGACTTCAACAGGCTGTTGAGATTAAAATCTTCCCTGTAACTTGGCTGAAGTAAGATGTAAGATACTTCACTGCACAGGATCTTGAGTTTGATCAGTATATATGTGAGGGTTTGAAAGCAGAGCTCTTGGCAACAGGAGGAGTGTGTGAGTTATCAGGTGTGTATCTGTTCTGGTCACGACTGGTAAAAGAGGGATGAATGTTCTCCGCGTCAGTTTCTATGACCACTCTTAGTTTCATCCTGATCTGGCTATGTCCTTTAACCATTTCTGAACTGTCACTTTAAAGCATTGTGAGTTGTTTGTGAAATCTCTGGAAAGCACAGTAATGTAAAATGTTTGTGTTTGTGTGTTGGTGTGAGTGGTAGAGAGAGTGGAGAGAGAGTGGTAGAGAGAGAGTATTAGGAATATTGCTGTGTGTTTATGCGTAAAATATGCTTCTCTAAGTTGTGAAAGGGGACCTTTTGAAAGGGCTGTACCCACTTTGCTTACATGCATTAATGGATAGTGTCTGTTTACGTTCAAGTCTTGTTGTGTGCAACTGAAACCGTGTACAATTGTTACCTACAGTTGATCACATCTGTGATCATGGCCCTAGTAAGGTGTGTCCCTGAGCAGAACACCTGCAGGATTCTGGAGGCAGACTCCATCTCGGCCACAAATTTCATTCTGGAAAAGACTTCCAGTGACTATTTTGGGTACCTCTTTGTTTTCAGAGGGAATAATAACTTTTTTTTTTTCTTTTTTAAGAAGTATTGTTCCAAAATGTTTTCTAAAGATCTAGTTGTTCATAGGCTTATAGAAGTGCTTTGTTTTTCACTAGCTGGTTTTCCTCAATGATGTGTGTTTCCAGGGATGGACTGCTGCTTTCTACTGGTTGGAGATAGCAGTCAGAATATGTCATATTTATCATCTTGAAAAAGGCAAGTAGGAAATGTGTTTTCCTGTGTTCAAGCAGAGAGATGGAATGTGTCTGTCTGTATTTGACAAATGGATTTCAACGTGTTTGGCCCAACATGACTTTCTTGTAGACTGAAGATGCAATCTTCATGTGAGACATAAGATGAATGTTTTGGGACATTGCAAGGTAACGGCAAGGAGTTTTCTTTGCATGTGGTTATCTTTTGGGGGCAATCTGAAAGAAAAGGAGAAGTTTGGTATAGTAACTAAAAGATTAAAGGGGGAATATAATGTTGCCTATACGTTGTCTTAACGTGTACATGTTTTTATTGTTAATGGAAAAAATATGAGGAGTATTGTGACTTTTATTCAAGTCTCAAGCCAGATGGTAGAACTGAAGCGCTTAAAGCTTGAATTTATGTAGATTGACTATTTAAGTGTTACATGGTGTGTCAATTTCACAGTGACTTAAAATGATGAGGTCAATTTTGATTTTGCCCACCTTAAAAAAATAATCATTTTTCCATTTCAATCACAAGCAAAAAATGCTCTGTTACAATCATCCAATTTATCTCAAAGTTTGTATTATCATATTTTAATTGATATTCATATGCACTGCTGTAGCATAAAATGTAGGTTTTTAAAACTTCTGATATATTGGAATTCTTACTTTCTTTTCTCTATTGTTCAGTTGGACAAGTGTCCCAATGTGTGTTTTTTTTTCATTGTCATTGTGTCCCAACAATCATGAATATTGTTCACTGCAAACCATCAGTATGGTCTTCATTTTCTGAACATGTTGAACTCCAAATCCATAAAAATTGAGAACGAAAAATGCAAATGCACGTGTGGTATCAAACAGTGTGCTGGAATTTTTTTGGAAAAGGCATCATTATCTCTGTCTTGTTAATGGACATCCTGTATGGCATCAGAGTGCGTCAGGTTGGGGATGCTTTAGCCTGAAAAGACAAGCCTGAGTTTGTTATACACAAAGCCATGATGTCATTTACTGAAGCCCAGCATTAGCTCTGTGAGGTCCTGGCCGATGCTATGAAACAAAGCGGCAACCCAACCTTCCTCACCTGTTCTCTGTGCCATTAGCTGAAAACTGTCTGAGGGATGAGGAGGAGGATGTCTTTTGGTAAGAGGTCATAGGGCCCTTTCTTTAAAGTTAGCTGGCACTGCTGTGGCAAGCTGCCTGGTTCTTGGTGTGTGTGTGCGCGTGCGCGTGCGTGTGTGTGTGTGTGTGTGTGTGTGGTGTGTGTGTGTGTGTGTGTGTGCGCGCTATTGAGCTCTATGTCATTATGCATTAATAAGTAATAATAGTAATAACAGTAATAGCAATGAGGACTGATTCTGATGCTGAAATGATTATGATATGAACAACAATGTGGATTTTTGAAGTTGTAACACTGTTTGAGGTTTAATAATATACTTTACTGAGATATTTGTAGCAGATGTTTTTTTCCTTCAATAAAAACACTGACGCATCCCAGCCTTTTCACGTGTGTCTTTTTTTTTCTCATTATTTGTAATCAGCAATTAGATCTTTAAAAATATATACATTTAAAGTCCATCCTCTAATTAGTTGTAATAAATAGACATATTTTATGGAGGGATTGTGAGAAGATAACCTTTCAATAGTCTGTCCATGAACACCATGGAGAAGTGAAAGGACACTGGGCAAAATGTAACTGGCTTAGGAGTAAAAAAAATAACAAAAAATAATTAGATCAAGGATTAGCTTAGAAGATTAAGGAAACTTCTGCATCTCAGGTTTACATGCGGATCAGTTTCAAAAGACTAAATCATCAGTTTAGCTAACATTTTTCCTGATGAACGTTAACTTGATTAACCTGCCGGACTGTATTTGGGTCATTGTAATTGGCAGGGTCCTTTCATGTGCTGTGTGTGTGTTGGAGGAGGGAGACAGATGTGTGGGGTTTAGTCCTCTCTGGCTGGAGTGCGGCTTAATTACCAGCACTGAATAGGCCCCTGACAATCGCCTCTAGTGGGAGTCTTCTTTTCAGAGTAGAATGGGGGCACCCAAGCCCCACCGCGGATCCAATGGGGCCCGTAAACAATTGCCGTTGCTGGGGTGACGCACGTCTTTGGAGGTGCCGGGCCCTGGAAGGCACCGGGGCTCTTGGGATTGGGGGTTGGGGGTTGGGTGAGGGGGTGTGGGGACACAAAACTGGAGCACCGGGGTGACCAGCGCCAGCGGGGAAAGCATGCAGGCCTCTCCCAACCTGCCACAACAGTCAAGACCAGCACCTGCAGCGCTGGTCCCCCTCTGGAGAACACACAACGTGACAAATGCCAAGGCATGGGGAACAAGGTTAGAACTTGGCTGGGATGTGTGTGTGTGTGTGTGTGTGTGTGTGTGTGTGTTTGTTTGTGTGTGTGTTGACAGCTTCTTTTTGTGACCACACTGTAGTTGTGCTCCCAGGCACTGTTGCCCTCTCTCACTGCTTACACACACGCACACAGACACACGCACACACACATATACACACCCACAGGTGGTGAGTTATAAAGAACTGAGGGACAACATAAACTGTTTTTCCTCAACTACCACTACCAAACATCTCCATTTAGTTGAAATCCTGTGTAGAAGACGATATCACAGCGATGAATGCTAGATAGGCAGGCAGGCAGGCAGTCAGGGCCAGGGAGCTGAGAGCAGCTGTTAGTGTAGCCCGGGGTCAGAGCAAGGGCTGTTGCTGAAAGGACACTAGGGTGTCTCGGCCACTCCACCATACCCTAAGTGCTCAATTACCAGTTGTTACAAGGTGTGAGGAGTGACCCTCCTGACCTTCGGCGCAGGGAGAACGGCCTTTATTTGGGTTCTCAAGGTGTCAGAGTATACATACGTGTTTGAAAGGCCTTTCAGAGAGCTTAAAAAGCTTAGTGAGTCTAGAAGAGCTTCATTCATGCTTTTAACGATTTCCTCCCAGTTCTCCTTCAGCCATAAAAGTGCCAAGAGGGAAGATATCACTAATTTTCAGTGCCATTAACACTGACAAATGTGATAACTGCAAGAGTTCAACCCAGTGAAATGGACTTGGAGGTTCAATGAGTAATGGTGCATGTCAGTGAGTGATCTGTGGTTGGTGGTCTATGATAATGATGACTTTTTTTCTATAATGCAAAAACTGGCAGAAACTGGTCTACGTTTCCATGTGTTCATTGAGCTCGTGTTCTTATCTAAGGCAGTTTGGGACCGCATGGCTACTACAGTCCAATGGGAGACCTACAAACATGGTTAATAATCAATATCACCTTTGCATACAGTAGGAAAAAACAGTAGATGGTGAGGATTGTGCGGAACGACATCACTTACAAGCCCTGAGGCGTTCTTTACCCTAATCTTGCCCATCTAATGAGCAGGAATGTGTGTGTGTGTGTGTGTGTGTGTAAGAGTGTAGGACATTCAGTCCTGTGCTCTGGAGGGTAACCTCCTCATCGCCAGCACATTCTAGCACATTCTCTCCCCCTTGTTCCCTGGTCCTCTCAGACCCCATTCACCCTGACCCCTTCCCCAGCCGTGCTGGCCAGGGCCTGAGAACCAGCGAGCTGCTGACAGGCCTTTCACTTCCCAGTCATGGATGCTCAGCCGGTGTGTGGGTGAATGCACTGAAAGCATCTAACGTGGGTAGAGAAGGCAGGCGAGGAGAGACTAGGACAGCACACTTCTAAGTCTCTGCACAATTTGAAGCTTATTTTGGATAATACATTGTTAGAATAACCCTGAGGCTCTGTAATAGACGGAAACAGGGATTTATAAAAGTAATAGAAGAATGAAAGAAATCATATGTTGTAAACTGCTCTCAACTCCCCCATCTTCGTTCCCCGTCCCCCGTACTCATAGTCACAACCCCTGGGCCTGGACAGCTTTGAACCATCTATAAAATTCTATAAAAGTTTGACTATAAAAGTCTATAAAAACCTACATTTACAAATCATTAAGTTTTAAGTACTTCATATCTTGGTGAAGTACTTAATCTTGGCCATCTTGGTTTTCCTTCAAGCAATGAAGTGAAGTTAGACAAACTGACAGAATGATGCCAACGGCTATAAGCAACAATGTGGTCAAAAGACTAAAGTGGAAAATGATTTTGGACCACTGCACTTTAAGAGAAGGTGAAAGTGTTTCAGGTGTCATGTCACAGAGGCCAGCACTACAGAGAGGCTGTGCACCCTTACTGGACATTCCATTTGACCTTTGGGGTGAAAGGTCAGGCCTTGGAAAGTAAACAGAACAGGAGTCTGCCGCCACCACTGCTGTCAGTGAGCAAAAAAAAAAAAAAAAAAATGGCAGCAGTATCGTGTGGAAAATAGGGCGGAGGCTGATTGGAAGGAGCATCTAAATGTTAGCAAGCTGTGCACCTGTTCCCCAGGCCGATTTTCCACAACAAGTGGACGGATATAACCATCCCACACTCGCCTGTGTCCCCCTCCCTCCCGCCTACGGGTGCATAGTGTTGGGGTCTGGGTAACAAGTGCAGCGCATAGCGCTCATACGCAGTGTGTCAGTGCGCGGCCAGCCCCCTGTATTTATATACAGCCTATACTCACTGTGGAAAATATTCTACAAATCTGAATCACCACAAGGCTACCCGGAGGTCGTCCATTAAAATACCCCCCTCCTCTCTCCCTCCCTAACCACACACACTGTCCCTGGCCAGATAGGATCCGCTGGAAAGCACTAAAAATAGCTCCAACTTTGTCTTCTCGGGTCCTAAAAGTGGCAACTGAGGGTAGTAGTGGGATGCCACTACGCAATGGAGCAGAGGACAAGCTTTTTATAAACAGGTTATGTAGTATTTATAGGCCCCACACATTGTATTAATATCCCAGAAATGGCCATGTCAGTTATCCACTTTAGCCCCTTGAACCTATTGATTATTTTTACATGTACAGTGTGCTTTGGTTACATTGCTAGGGCGATAAACAGATATTCCCTGTGGACCTATTGGCCAGTGGGCTGGGAAAACATCAACTTTGACCTACAAGTTGAATCTTAAGGCAGCAACCAACTAAGAAACTGGTGTCTATCTACCAGTACTTATTATAATGACAGGGAGTTACTCCAAATGGCGCCTGCTTCCTCCATATTTTTTGGCAGATTAATTGAAATAATAGGCTATAATTATTAGCATAAGTAATAAAAACGAGAAGACATTATCCAATTTTAATAAGTTCTGAAAGGCTGTTTCGATAAATCTTGATGATGGTTTAATTTAGTTACTCCCTAAGGTATCAGGTAGCTAATGCGACCAAATGACAATGAAATCCAATCAGTACTTACAGTCTATCATTTTACAGTATAAATATGTATACCTCATGCAGAAATTCTATTCTCAAAGCTGATGGAAATGGTATTGGTGACAAAAGTTCAAATAAGACTAGAAATTATTTTTCTAGACTGCATCTAGAACATATTTCAGTAAAAATAAGCAAAAAAAATCACTTAATTATCTGCATTAATTTTCCACTGTCTATGTAAAGATGCTCAGTAATTCTGAATTAGAATTGTGTCCTATGTGAACAGGCAAAAAAAAAACAAAAAACAAAAAAACTCATGATGAGCAAATCTTTAAAGACATTTTTTGTGATATGGTAGAGTGGCTCTATGCAATCTTATGCAATCCTATCCAGTTAAAACAACTGATTTAGACATTTCCTCATCATACAAATCCAGTCACGAATGAAGCGTGACGATGACTAGTGAAGAACCCTGTGACCCTCCCAGGCTGTGATTTCCCCTCTTAGGGATTTCACAGCCATCTCACCCAGCTATCTATGTTTTTGGAAGAATGACGGCCAGGCAATGTGGAAGATATCCTCAGCAGCTGGCGGGGCTTGTTGTTCTGCAGACGGTCTGGCCAGCTCTATGGGTATTGTTCCTACTGGCTGTGGAGCAGGTCACAGGTGTTCTCTGTAGAAATAAAAGATAGACTGAGAGAGAAAGTGAGTGAGAGACCCTACAGCTTGCATGGTGGATGGGGTGGGGCACGAAGGGGGTTGCATGAGTAAGGAGTTGGCAGGGTGGTGGTGGTGGGGCATTGGAAACTCTCTTGGTTCCACTTGCCTGTTCCAGAAGTCGAAGAGGGAAAGGAATTGGAAGTCCCACTGCCAGTTTAAAGCCGGAGGCTTTAGGAGGCAGCCACCTCCATTCTCTTGCCCCAGCGCCTGCCCCTCCATTCAGAAAATAGCCCCCAGGACACTATTTCTGACCCATCAGTTGCACTATTAGGCAGTGGGCACATGCCAATCTTGCCCCGGCTACAGGGTATTAATAGCCCCGAAGGTTCTTTTGTGGAGTCACAGAGGCTATAGTTAGGAGCTGCGGTGTCAGCTGATGAAAACGTCATGGAGCACAGCTCAGAGACGAGGTCAAGATCATATCTGAGCATGGAGGGGCATCCCATACCCTCGCTCTGTCTAACTAAGACCACTAGTCATCGTTTCCAGCCATGCTGTTGTTGTTGTATAGCCATGAAGATCTAATGACTAGTAGCTGGCCAGATGTGTGTGTCTGTGTGTGTGTGTGTGTGTGTGTGTGTGTGTGAGTGCACAGGCCATAGTGTGTGTTTGTGGTGTCGACGATAGTGGGGGCTTCCAGTCTGTGGTATGGCATTAGGGGTAAATTTAGCCTGTCAGAAAGGTGAAGGATGGCTGTGGCTCCAGGGAGAATATGAGGAGGTATGTGCCGTCCATCAAGCCTCCACCTCTCTGACTTCTGCAGGACTCCCGAGCCCCACCGTTTAGTTGGGCGGGGGAGTTGCAGACGGTGCCAGACCTCTGACCCCTCAGCATCCCGGGCTGAGTGTCCTGTGAGGCTGGGTCTCCCATGGTTAAGAAGAGCTCTACCCCATCATTAAAAGCACCAAAGCAAAGTTGTCTTCCTAGTGTGGGGTCTGCTTAACATCCAGTGCGAAGCATCTATGTTTTCCTCTACATGCACATAAACACACTCTAAATGTTAATCTCAAATTTAAACATTGATTTATAATGATTGATTGATATTGATTTATAGCAGTTTACAAGTAATTTACAAGTAAAATCAAGCCAAAACAATCCAAGTAGAGATAAAGTTTATCAAAATTATATATTTTATATATATATATATATATATATGCACAAAATTATTTATTTCTGTAAATTCATTGCAAATGGACTTAGATGGTTTTGCATTTAAACTCTTCATTTGTATTCAGTGGAATAACAAATGCCTTCTGCATGTATTATAATGTGTATTATAATGGCAGGTAATGGACACTAGAACATGTGGCAATCATCACATCCTGTTGACAAACAGCACCTGTGGCCCCTCCCCACCATGTCCTATGCTCAGACAGTCGAGTCGCGAGCGGCTCCAGCCCGTGTGTATTTCAAGAACCTGGGGGCATACCAGGCATGGTTGGGATTTTGCCGGAGAAAAGCTGCGGTCCTCATCCACACTGAATGGGTTCTGCACCCTGGGGAGGACGCTCAGCTGCCTCACTTGTGCTGAGCAACTGGAAACAGACACACACACACACACACACACACACACACACCTCCCCTCTGCTGTATCTGAATCTGAACCCCCTGCAGCCAGGAGTCTGGCACGGCGCCATGCTGGCATGCATCCCTCTGCCCCTCCACCTGCCAATAAACAGATATGTGTAATATGAATTTTTTCCATGCACCATTACAAATGGGAAACATTGCGGGTTTTATTTAGACCCGTAACATTCCCCCTGTGTGCCCATAAGAGAGACAGAGAGAGGTGTGTGTGTGTGTGTGTGTGTGTGGCTGGGGAGGGAATAGCTCCTCCCTGCCACCAGCTGCCCTTCAGAAAGACATATTAATTAAGCGCAGAAAAATGAAGGCCTCTGCTGGAGGGTCCCCCCGGCACTGGCCCTCTGCCTGGACAGGACCTGCTTCCCCTGGAAGGAGTGGAGACTGAGTGGCCATTGCCTGTGTCACACTCTCACTCTGGCTCTCCCTCTTACTCTCGCCCTCTCTCACTTACACTCCCTCACCTCACTCTCTGCAGCTCCCAACCTGCTTGTGCAGTGCCAGGAACAACATCCTGTTAAGCAGAGAGCGCTCACAGTTGGAATAGTTCAAGTGCATTAAATAAGTTGTCGCTTGCTTTTGATGTGGCTAAGCCATGCTGGAATAGGAGATGGTGTCGCAAAGGCTTAGCTTTTCTCTTTGAGGTTTCTTAGCTTTGACTGTGCTCATTTGGGATTGTATTTTTGTTTGTGATGATATCTGTGGGTTCGCATTTGTAAGTGTGTGTGTGTGTACGTATGAGTGTATTCACCAACGTACTTTTAACAGTAGAGGATACACATATGTTTTAACTTATGTTTGAACACTGCTACAGATGGGTATTACCTAGTCATTGAAATGTAGCTACTGGAGTATTAACATGCCAAAATTATATAAAAATATGCATTTATTACTATTTCTAAATATAAATCATACAAAACAAGTGCTATTTATCTCCAAAAATAGCGCAGCAGTTCATCCATATGAAATTACACAAAACTTTCAAGTATATAAAAGCATGCATTTTTGTTTTACCACTGTATGTGATTAAACACATATCCATACAGGACAATGTCTCCGCAGCTTACCAAGACATTCTTCCATTTTTCCACAGTTTTAAGCACATGCACACTCAACAAAGTCTACAGTCTGAATCTTAGAATGTCTGCAAGTTTTACAGGAAAGAATCTCAAAGATGGGTTCTGTGCCCTCACCACCACTGGTCTTAAACTTTATGCGTGCCTTAAAGTGTTCCTCGATAACAATGGACGCTTGAAGCAGACTTCTCTGCATACTCTGCATCCATGAGCGCTCAGAGGTCTTTGGCTCATTGTGATTGTTGTGATACTATGAGAAACGGGACGAGGCCGCCCATCAGGACATTGGGCAGCATCCCGCCTCTTCATGTTTGGACAAAAGGGAAATCCTGGAGAATGTTTTTGAGCAGCTCCGGCACTGGTACTTCTTAATGTCTGAGTGGGTCTGCAGGTGAGCACGCAGGTTGGAGCGGTCAGCGAAGGCTCGACTGCAGTGTGGACAAGAGAAAGGCTTCTCTCCTGAAAACAAACAGATGCCTTGTCAGCCGGTTTTACTTCCTTTACATATGCAAGCACAGTCATAATACAATTGCAACTAAATTGGCAACAAGATTCTTGCAATATTTGACATATATAATACAAAATAAATAATGAATGATTTAGTTTATTACAAATCTTTAAGGTGATTTCATCAATTCACTACATCAGAGTTTTTAGCTTGTATTAAATAAATGAAAGACATTGAACAATACTTTAAACTTTAATTACAAAACAATCACAAATGAACTTTCAGGAGAGGAATGGATTTTATTATTCTTACATGTATATGTGTTATATGCATTTGAAAAGGACTTAACAACAGAGATAGAATTATTTGTGTATAACATCCTGACTGTAATTTAGTAGACCTATTTGGCTATTGCAAAACCTTTTTTCCAAGACCACTTATTCTGATGTCTGAAAGAAAAGTGTGTGTGTGCGTGTGTGTGTGTGTGTGTGTGTGTGTTGACCTCACCTGTATGTGTCCGGATGTGGCCTTGCAGTAGCCAAGGCCTGGAGAAAGCCTTCCCACAGAGCTTGCAAACACAAGGCAGAGTGTGTGTACGTATGTGCATCTTCAGGGCCCCCAGGCTCACATACTCCTTGTCACAATACTTGCAGCTGAAGAATTTGTGACACTGCCACTCACAATGGAGCTGCCGATGCTTGGCCAAGCCGGAGAAGGTGAAGTACGCCTTGCGGCAGTCGAAGCACTCAAAGCGCTCGTGGCCACTGGGACCGGGTAGCCCTAGGAGAGTTGTCGGACTGCTGGGGACCTCCTCCCCCAGGACACGCAGCTCCTGCATTGGGTGAAACCGCTGTAGGTCCGGGGACGGCCTCAATGGTTCCAGAGTCTCGTGTGAGTCCCTGAAACGATGGGCAATGGCCGGAGCAGCAGGGAAGGTGACGTGCTCAGGCTCTGGGCTCTGTGAGGCTACATGGGGAGTGTGAGTGGGCTGTGATTTAGACGCTGGTACGTGAGAGACATCCATCTGCGTGAAGGTGTTTGGAGTGGAGGCTGTGAGACATGATGCAGTCTCCCAGCACAGAGCTGACTGCTGAGGACTTGACACACTACGTGGGGACTCAGGCAGACTAACATTAAGTTCTGTAACAATAAAAAAAACATGCACATTTGAGATGCTTGAGACAGCAGTGCAGTGCCATTCACTCTATACTATCGCTAAATATTGGCTGGGCCTCGGTGTGTAAAAAAGCACTCAGTAGTAGTGTCTTGTGTAAAATGTAGTAAATAGCCTACTTGTCATAGACTACAAGCTGTTGCCATATTTCTTCTATAGCAACAATACTCATATACCCAAGTATAAAACGCTCATTTGCTACATACGAAGCAGTCTCTTAGGCATGTTTCTCTCTACTCTTTCAGCTGTAATTGCGGTACTTTCTGTGGTGCTAAAAAGGTTGAGTGCTAGTTTGCTTAAAAGGATGAAGTTGAACAAAAACAGGATGAAAGGAACCTCGTAGGGCACTGTATTAGCCGTTCAATGAGTTTAATAGGACCCTTCACAACCCCAAAAGAGAGACCAACAACAATCCGTTCCTTTTGTGCGTTAGATTTTGCACCTGCTTAACTCCACCAGTGTCTCAGTATCCGAGAAAAATAGTTTGTTTTCGGTCTTAAAACTTCACGAATCATCAGCGCTGACAAACCAACACTGTTGACTAAGCGAAATACTAAAAACGGTAACATTATGTCGTCCTAATTTCCAGTTAGTGAGAAGGCTGTTAAGTGAGTTAAAACATGCAACTTGTTAAGTAGCCCTGGCAATTTTACTTTATTCAAAATGCCGGGTGTTTTTGGCATGCGATTCCAATTTAATTGACAAAATGTCAGTAAAACCCTTTCCAGTCAAATAACACTGTAATTTAAATTAAATGACCATACCGTGTTCCTTTGAATCCAGCATACCATAGTTTGGCTTCTTATGTGGGATGTGTTTCTTCACCAAGAAGGATCGTGGCATCTTACAGTAGCCTACAGTCCGTGTACGTGAATATCAAACGTACCCTGTCATTCACAACGGCTCACACACAGCGACGGAAGAATGTTAGAATGAGAGTTCATGGAGAGGGATGGCCTGTTGAATAAATAGCTGATGCTGAGAGGCTGTCTTGGCCCCACATTCTTCAGCAGAGCAGAGGGAGTCAGGTGCAGGGGGCTCGACATAAATTAGCATAGACATCCCCCCTAACCAATTACAGTGAAAGGACAAGTGCAAGGGGGCCGAACCCCGTTGTCTATCAACATACCCCAACAAAACAGGTGCATCGCGCTCTACACAGTTGAGCAGCGCCACTGAGCCAGAGCTGACAAAATAAATTTTCTCTGCTGTCACGAAATTATTCTTTCAGATTTATGTTTAACATTTACCCTATTCAGACAAACGCATTTTGACATCTCTCACTCACCCCTTTAAAATGTTTTAAAATAGTTTGCGGCAATAGTTTAAAATAATTTGCGGCTTGATGTTATAATTAATCAGTTATAATGAGGCTGTGGTCACGTTTTTGACAGTTAAGCCAACAGGTCGGTCGGATGGCACAATTTTTAAACAGGTCTAGCCAATTTATTTGGCAAAATAAAAATAAGCCACTCAGTGGTAGACTACATGCCTGTTTTTGCCACATGGCCACACGGAAATAATGCATGATTCTAAAATTAAATTGTAGCACAATTTAATTAGGATAGCCTAATGAATCTCATAGGCCTACATCTAGTAGACAGTTTGACTTAGCCTATATGCCCACATTTGTTATAACATTCTAACCTGGATGAGTCTTAACTAACAAGTAGCCTAAAGAACAGACTTCAAGTCCTTCTTGCACGTCGACTGCATTTATGTTCTTATAGGCACCGTTTGATTACCTTTCTTTCTGCATTTTCCTGTTCTCTGCGCACTGTTGGCCCAGATGCTAAATATAATATTGCCACCTTGTGGCCAAAGTAATAACGTAAAACATGACGTAATGGAATTATGAGTTAGAGAGCTATTTCAATGAAGGTTCATAAAATAAGTTGCCGAGTTGTCGGAACGAGTTAAATCAGAAGACACGAAGACAGTATTTGGAACTAAGCCTGAGCTTTTTATTTAACAAAATATTTACATCACCGTGCAAAAACAAAAACATAAAACAAAAACATTTACATTAGAGAAACAAACTGAACAATAGGGTAGTATAACTGTTAGTTGTTGGTGTTTTTCTCAGCTTGACTCTTCTCCTGAAGTCACTGTTCACCTTACAGTTGCGTTGTGTTTTCTCTCCGTAGAGATAGAAGGCTGGACGCTTTCGTTCAGGATCAATGATATATTACAACGAAAAGAACAAAATAAATGAATGAATAAAACTTAAGTAGCCTACATGAACAGCATGTGCATATTTTTAAAAAAGCAACTAAGCATGTCACAGCATGAATTACAGATGTAATTGTCACTGACCTGTATGACTTACTGTTAAGCACAACTGTAAACAAATGTGTACATTCAAGTACAATTGACATTCATTGACAGAACTAAACAAGCACCTAATCAAGTCAGCTGCCATACTGGTTTCTTAACATTTACATTTACATTACATTTAGGCATTTAGCAGACGCTTTTATCCAAAGCGACTTACAAAAGAGGATAACATTCAAGCTACAACTCAATGAAAGAACAAACAAGGTAGATAGTTAACCCAATTAACTATCACATATCTGTTAAATGTGAATAGATGTTTCCATTGGTTTACACAGTTAATCCAATAATGTTTGGAGTCTATGTTTCACACAAGGGGTGTGAAAATGTGTGAAACTAACATGAATGTGTATTTGTAAACAGGCCTAATACAGGGCTATAAAGGTGTTCAAGCCCAAGTGGAAGCCCAAGTCAATGCAATTGAGAAAAGCTGTAAAAGGCACATTCCCTCACTCTTCCTCCCCTCCTCCGTACATGTTGGCCAGTTTCTTGAAGCGCGGGCCCCACTCGTCGAGGCATTTGTAGTCCTGGTCACCTCCAGAGTCCGATGAACTAATGGAGCTGAGAGAGCCAGCCTCGGAGCCACCTCCCTCTTCATCAAAAACCAGAAGCGTGTCATACGGTGGTGCTGTGGGGTCATTGTCAGCTGTCTTCAGATTCTACACACACACACACACACACACAAGCAAGAAAATGAGAGTTAGCAAGGCGAATAGAAACAAGACAGCAACTTCGGCAAAGCATATTTATAAAACAGGGAAGTCAGGAAGTTGTGATGAAATCAGTTGTCCTACAATTACATAAAGGATAGTTTTCTGTCATGCTCATAACAGTGACAAAGAAACTTGTCATTCTGATTGAGCTAATGTGTCAACTGACATAAATATTTACTTCTGAGATGACAACTGTTCATTTTATGTAATTTGTATGCTTTTGAAGATTATGAGTGGTGTAGTTTGTACAAATTGTTTTTAGAAATGCACTTGAGCAAATGCTAAGTGACACTATAATAAACGGAAGGTCTCTTGCATCTGTCTGATCAAGAGCTGACTTACATCATCTAAAAAGTTCCCAATATCCTCAGGGTTAGCAGGGCGTGGTCGATACTTTTGTTCGGCTGTAAGAAGGGGAATTACATCGTTTCTGAACACTCCTGGCCGGTTATCCAGACCTCGGTGTAACACACCTAAGTCATAATAATCCTGAGAGACAGAAAGTGAAAGAAAGTGAGACAGAGAGAGACAGGAAGGCAGAGAGGTGAGTTCATGTAACAATAAACAAAAGTTCCAGGAATTTCCCCTCCTCTGCTCCAATATGTTCTTACCTGCCCTTCTGATGACTGTAAATGCTACATGGAATGCAACTACTATCTTATCATGACTAGAGGTTGGATTAGGCTTGACTGGCTAGACTGTGCACAGGCAAGATTTGGAGAGAAGTAAATATATGAATACATAAACTTATTAATATATAAGAAGAGGGAATCATACAATGTTTATTTCATATAGAAAATGCATGGAGCTTCAATAACAGCCACTATGGCCTTTATGAAATTACCATTTTTTTAACTATTAAATTACCATTTTTAGTACAGGGAGTTTCTATTTTGACTGGAGGATTGAAATGTCTTCAGTGGGTAAATTCCTCAGCACTAAATATGTAGCCAGTTACACTGAATTGAAATCTGACGAGAGGGAAATTTCCAATGACTTTAACTTGCGTAGAAAACGAGCACAGGTAATGGCACAGGTATCTAGTATCAGCAGAGAAATGTGCTCACCTGGTCATCTTCTCCTCCACCTTCCTCATCATAGTAGTAGATGTTGTCCCTTATGTCGTCCTCAGGCAGGAGTGGCTCCCTCTTCACTTTTTTCCTGCTCCTCATGAACATGAGCACAAGCAGAATCAGCACTGGAGGGGAGAAAACATTTGTTTATGAGACCTTCTGTTCACGATGAAATCATTTACAATCAGCTCCTGATAACAGTGAAATGTGTTTCATTTCTCAGAGGCATACTTTCAGCTCTTCATCACAAGCAAAAGACCTGGAGAAAAACAGGAGAGATGAACTTACAGAGTAGGGCCAGGATGCCTCCCATGATCCCAGCTCCTGCTGCTACATAGTCCTGCTTCCTCCCTCCTTCACAGGTGAAGTTGGCTCCTTTGCAATCACACACTAAAGCTTCTACGGTGGATACATGGCTCAAGCCATGGTGGTCATTAACAGTCAGGCTGATGTTGTACTTTGCTGCTGGTAATTTGTTCTTCATATTGAGTATAATACCAGTTTCTGAAACACAAAGCACTTGTGTAAAACAGACTATCAAAAGTAGTATTAGAATTGTTGTGAAACGATTGAGCCAGTTGTCTGTGCAGATTCTCATTTATCCAGGTCATGGTAGTCAAGGTGTTCAGTCATAAGCAACTGGACTGGTCTTCAAGCTCCAAAAGAAGTCTAGTCAAGATGTTCAGCTATAAGTAACTGTGCAATAGAGAGCATCCTGACCAACTGTGTCACAGTCTGGTATGGGAATTGCTCTGTCGCTGACCACAACTGCAATGGGTCGTGAAAACCACTCAACGCATCACAGGAACTCCACTCCCTGCTATTGCTATTAAAAACGTCCACAAGAAGAGATATCTATGCCGGGTGTGCAGCGTTCTCATGGACTCCTCTCATTCAGTCAACAGACTCTTTCAGCTCTTCCCCTCCAGAAGGTGCTTCAGGAGCCTTCAGACTAAAACCAGCAGGTTCAGGAACAGCTTTTTCTTCTTCAGGAACACTGTCCCCTGCGGAACCTTCCCTTCCTTTCATGCTACACCATGGCATAATCTGTTCACAGCGCTTCTCTTCACTACTGTATATACATCCATAACACTTTGCCTATCTTCTAGTACACATATGTACATCTGTATATACATATATTAATATATCTACACACCTGTGTTTTTGTCTATATTACATCAGTATATCTGTATATCTGTACAGTGTATATTCACCTTATGTGTAGTTTACACATATAATGAACATTTGTATATTGACATCTGCACATTGCTCTTTTGTATCAATACTTATTTATACCCGTCTTTTACACTGCCCTATCTGTAAATAACTGCTCCCATAACTTATTTGTACATAATCTGCACATATCTATTCCCACTTTTACACTGCCCTTATCTGTGGTTAACTGCTCTTAACTGTTCATACTGTACATATTGCACTTTCTGCTACTTGCACTTCTGATTAGACGCTAAACTGTATTTTGTTACTCTGTATTCATACGTGTGTAATGGCAATAAAGCTGAATCTAATTTAATCTAATCTAATCTAATCTAAAAACTGGACTGGTCTTCAAACTCCAAAAGAAGTCCAGTTGCTTATACCTGACACCTTGACTATGGGACCAATTATACATATTAAAAGCATGCATGACCTTGAAAGTACTACCTAAAAACTTAAATGGCAAAGCTAGATGCTTGCTAATAAACCAAACAACTATCTTCTGACGATGTAGTCAGAAAAGTTGTGCCTTGAAAGGTTCTCTTTCATTTTTGTGATTCCTACCAAGAACACAGAACTGCATGGTGCAAATCCTAGATGACTGGTGGAAAAAGCATTATCTGTCCTTCGCTTATACCGTCAAAGTAAACTGATAACGGCATAACATTAAAAGAGCATAACTGCATAACATTAAACACTTTGTTTATTTCCCTTTCGCATTACAGGTCTTCAAGAATAAATTAGTCAATAGAGAGCATGCTTTCCAAGACTTGTCCATAGTTTGAAACAAGGATTAAGGTTAATAACTGTTGAAATATTCAGGTGTTTTTTACTCACAAAGATTAAAAGCGCTATGGGAACCCTGAATACTTACTTGTTTCGTTCATCCGTGCTGTCCAGTTTTTGGCTGAGTCCCCCTTCAGCTGTACGTAGTAAGGAGGTCCGTTCCCTTCACTGTCTTTATCCATGACTGTGAGAAGAACAGGAGCTGGCTCCTCATTGCACACATCAATTCGCTTCTCTACCACTACTGGGGGGTTGTCATTCACATCCTGCAACTGAATTATGAGAGTACCAGTGCCAGTTGCAGGGACCAAATCTGTTGAGGACAAAGGGAGGAAATTTAATTTGATGGAAAATCAACCATTCTAAAGTATGCAAAAATATTTCCCAAAGAGGGATAGCTACCATCATCCATAGCCAGAATGATGGCTTTGTACAGGTTGTCTTTAACAAAGATTGATTCCCGGTCCATTTCTGTCTGCAGTTTAATCAATCCTGTGTCTTTGTCAATATTCAGCCAACCAGCTGGATCACTGCCTACTTTGTACCTGTCAAGAAGGATTTATAAACTTTAGAATATGCAACTTCACTATGCAACTATGATTCAAGTTAAATATAAAAAGCTGTAACACTAACAAATAATTGATTAACTGTTACTTAACAGTGCTATGTTGAATGACGGAGCATTTGCTGGGATTATGGATTTATGTGCTAAGATAAAGAAAAAGGCACAAGCACTCACGTCAGTTTCTGATTCATGGCTGTGTCAGGATCAGTGGCCGTGTACTGTACCAATGTCGAATTAACAGGGTCACTTTCAAGCTTAGAAATCTTCTTCTCTGTTGGACTGAAGACAGGAGCCTCATTGACATCCACAACATTCACCATCACCTGAGCAGTGGATGTTGGCAGAGAAACGGCAAAAGGAACTTTGTTCTCCACTGCTACGACCAGCGTGTACTTGGACACAGCTTCAAAATCCAGAGCCTAAGTTGATGATGACAAAATAAAAACACTCAATTAAGATGGAAGGATAGGGGAAAAAAAGAAAAACAAACTAAATT
The DNA here is from genome assembly GCA_015244755.2 of Tenualosa ilisha. Lineage (NCBI taxonomy): Eukaryota > Metazoa > Chordata > Actinopteri > Clupeiformes > Clupeidae > Tenualosa > Tenualosa ilisha. The sequence continues at coordinate 11,595,438 of PYXC01000629.1, forward strand.
CATTGTTTAAAGAAAATTAAACAAAAAGACATAACTCCAATAGTTAGATAGTGTAACTTATCTAACATATTTCACCTTGGCTGTCTTGATGATGCCCTCCTGTTTGTTGGGCCCCGTCTCAATGCTGAACATCCCTTCACTGTCCCCACTGATGATCTTAAATTTGGCTGCCCAGGCATCTGTGTTGGGATCATCTTTGTCTGTTACAAGCAACTTCACTACCTCTTCCCCCACCTTATTCTCAGGGACCGACGCCATGTACTAGAAAAGCAAAACAACATTGGTCTTAGACTGAGAACATGTACACCACCTTACTCATACCAGCATTGAACATTCACCTTAATCGTCTACTCTCTAGCAGTCAGGCTCACAATTGTATTCCAACCAGCATTAAGGTTTGTTCACATTGCTAAAGATAATGAGTGTCCACACTACCCAGCAATAAAGTAAGTAACTTTAGCTGTTTTGTAATTAACTTTTATTATTGTTAGAAAATTCATATAATGTATTGTATGTGTATTGATCCAACAATAACATTCTTCACGGTATTGTCCTGATGGTCTGTTGTGTAGACATTGCTTTAATTTACAATAGCGGCATTTGAAACAGTAGTAATGACAGTTAGAAAGCAGCTGGCCTTTACTCCTCTACTTCACTCTCTAGTTGCTTACCTGAGAGGGGTCAAACTGGGGAGCATTGTCATTGCTGTCAGTTATGGTAACGATTGCTTTGCAGAAGGCTGTTAGACCATTTCCTGCATCGTCAGCTACTTCAATTTCCAAAGTGTACTTGTTGATGCTCTGAAAAGACAAAAGCAAATTCACAAGATGTTATAAAAAAAGTCTAATAACAAAGCCATTAAATTAAAAGCATGACCTTACTCATCTCATCAGCCAATATGCAACTACAGTATTAATGCCAACAGAAATACTGTCCATACCGTGTTACCTACACAGTTACTCTTTTATCATTATTTTATTATTCTGTCTATCTATCTATCTATCGATCTAACAATCTATCTATCTAAATATTGGATTTTTTTCCCCCAAATTGACCAGCAAAAGCTCATAATTATGCTTGTGTCTCAAAACCACAAACGGCGAACGGCTGACGCTCCGACGGACCTGCAGGGTAAATAAAATTTTTCTAGTGGTGTGTCTGGATTCCCAGGCTAGTAAGAGATAGATCTGTCATTAACTGTTAGTGTACCTCTTTATCTAGCCCAGCAGACTTCACCCTGATTTTTCCTGTGGAAGGATTGATGTCGAACATGTCTCCTTGTGGCAGTGATGGAGTTTGACTTCGAATTTTGTATTTGATGTCGGAGTTTGCACTTCCAGGTTGATCAGCATCAGTGGCAACTGCCTCCATAAACTCAGTGCCTGTAGAAGAACAAATAGACAGCAGATTCAAAACTAAAAGCTAAAACACAACAGAAACAGAAAGGAACAGAAAGAACAATCCACACGTGCATGCACATTCTCACACACACACACACACAAAACAAAAACACACACATAAACACACATAAGAGACACATGTTACAACTAACAAACCTATTGGTGATGATTCTGCAACACTTCCCAGAAATGGATCTCTCTCAAAGACAGGCCTGTTGTCATTTTGGTCGATTACAATTACTTTGATTTCCATTGGATCCTCTGCTACAAAGCCACTTTGTGATGATGCATGGGCAAAGAGCTGAGGGATTTAATGAGATCAAAATCATAAATTTGCTAATAAAGCTCCCTTGGATGCCCCCACCTTGTGAATTGCAACAGAGTAAGACATTTTTTTTTTTAACATTACCGAGTAGTTAGATTGTTTTTCTCTGTCCAATGGCTGAGTGACATAAAGGTGTCCAGTGTCTCGGTCAATTGTAAAAAGCCTGACAGGTGGTTGATCTGCCCCTTCACCCTTGATGCTGTAGATGATCTTCAACTCCTTATCGTGGCTGGTTCTAATCTAAAAGTCATAGTGAGTCAGTTAATAACCCATACACAACACCTCACCACAATATATACTTTTATCCTCCTCCTCACACATACCTGCACCATCTGTTGTGGGAAAGGGCCTCTGGAGTTTTCAGAAATGCCAATGGGAGGAATGATCCAGTCTCTCTTCCTCCTCCTTAGGCCAGCAGATGACTTGGGAAACATCAGGACTGGTACAGTTTGGACTACTTCAGTTGCATCAGGCTGTGTGAAGTTAAAGCATGACCAAATGAATTAACTAGCTAACATCCTTCACTGACTCAAACACAGTTATATAAAACAGGGGGGTTTACACTTATTGTGACACATGGACCACTATTCTGCAACAAACTGAGGAACTCTGTCTGTGAGATGTGGGATAGTTTTTTAATTAGTGATTCCAACTGACTACATTATTGAATGCATGCCAAAGAAGGACAGCACAAAGCTTTCCTAGACTAATGAGCTACACATATACCGCTAGTCAGCTGGTAGATACCTTTGAAGTGTGTATGTTAAGTAAACCTCCTACCCAACACCTTAACAGACATACTGTAAGAGATGCATGCACCCTGGGGTTTTAGCACACTTGCTAACTAGATCTACTCCAACTTTGTGGCTCTGTGACTTCTGAATTTGACTGCGGGCAGATGCAAGGAAAATGCATGTTCCAATCCACACATACGGTAACTGACTGCAAGCCTCAGCAAAGGTCAGTGTTGTGCTGCCTGTGGTTACCTGGCGTAAGTCCACTTGGTGGTGTTGCCGGTGGAGCTCCACACGCACAGCCACCGTGTGCTTCCTGCCTTGGGAGTCCCACCCGTGCACTGAAAACCTCTTCTGTCCATCATGCAGGGTCAACTTCTTCTTCAGTTGCACTGTTCCATCTGTGTCCACTGCAAAACACTCATCTGTCGTGTCAAAAAGAGTTTGCATGCGGCCGGTGCAGTCATCAAAAACAACTGTGGAAAAAAAAAGGAAGGGCAGAGGATATTAATTAGAGACAACTATGTAGCACTGACCACTTCAGTCTATTCTCTCAAGTGCTAATGGTAAAAGATAAGAATACAGAACGTTGCCCACAGAATGCCCACACTCATCCCTATCACCTATGGGCTGCAATTAGCATTCTGTGCAATGCAGGAATACACTGGAATGTTATGTAAGAATTGCTGGACTGCAAGAATTCCTGGAGAAACCAGGGGGCAGAGTTGTGAACCATGTGAACCAGGTAATGAACCACGAAATTGCCAAGAACCAAAGACTAATACATCAAAAAATAAGGATGAAGTAAGAAGGCCAGACCATAAAATCAAAACAAATAAGACGAGGAGAATAAGATAAATCTATGCTACCCTAAAGTAAAACTAAAGCTACCTGTTACCTTAAAAGTAAACGTTAACAACGCGGAACGCGGAAGTAGACACAAACTCTCCATTTACATACCGGGCTAGTGAAGTGAACTAGTGAAGATGAGACGAGTAAGGATGGGATCATGCTCTTATGACATAACTTATCTATCTATCTATCTATCTATCTATCTATCTATCTATCTATCTATCTATCTATCTATCTGTCTATCCATCCATCTTAATCACATTCTCAGGCTGGAGAATCAGAAGTGCGCTTTTTGGGAGCTGGGTTTACAGGTGAATTACAGGAGAATCATTGGATGAACGGAAAAACTGTGAAATTAAAGACTGTAGGAGACAACAGGCCAGAACATGATGGTCTGTCATGCATAATGGCAAAGAATGCAGCCTACCAAGTTAGCTTTCATTTTTCCATCATGATAAGATTGTAACAGGATGTGAATCATACTTTCATTAGTCCTCTATTCATTTGGTATTTTCTTTACAGGTTTCAGTGTGTCACATTTCAGTTTTCTCACAGAGTTCACAATGATCTGACTGTAGCTGTTTGAGGGTGTTAAGGATGATCTACAGCTAAGCGTGAAGCGAACTGCTTTGTAGCCTACTGAATTATTACAAGACAACAAATTCAGCCCACACCTATAGAAGAGAGACAGATCAACAACCAAAGACAATGTCAGCTGCACTACAACAAACTGTGCTGCCACCCGTATCTATTTGGCCAGTTCAAGGCCTCACAATGTAGGACTCAGAGATAAATGCAGAAGTGTGAAAAACATAACATCTGATAGCTGAAACAATGTGGCCTTGTTTCCCAGGTGCACCAAGGGCCAACAGAGCTGCTGCACTGTTCTCTCACTTCAAATAAAAAGAAGAACCAATATATCACTTTATGCTTCAGATAACATTCAGATAACATTCAAACTGGGAAATCATGAGGAACCATCAGCAAGCATATATGCTAAACCATGTCAAACATAGATTGAATTCAGCAAGGTCTTCCAAATGTATCAATCAAATAGTGCTAGTAGCCTACCAAGGAAGAGAGACCATTTAAGGTGAACATTCATAAGCTTACCTTTACCAAGTCTCCTGCCAACATGAAGAGTAAGTCTGTCGACATTAAATGTATAGATTTCTGAATCAAAGCCTGGTGTGCATGATTGCTCAGAAAGTGCACAGCATATAGCCTAAATAAATAATAACAAAAGAGGAACAACATTAGTTAATTTTACTATTTAAAGACCATATTCATATTCTCAATAGACAACGTTTTGGGAGAGATAAAGTCCAAGAGATAAAGACTCGTGCATCAACATACATTTACAGCCAACTGTGTTGTCCTAGTGTTTAGGACTTTCTTAAGTAAACTAAGGATTTTCTTAGGTTTTAGACTCTTAAGTAAACTAAGTCGGTTCAGCCTACATTATGCTACTTTTAACTCCAATCGAACATGAAATTGGATTTCTCTGAAGAGTTCTCTAAGAAACAGGTCATACCTAACCTGAGACTGAAAAAAGAGATAACCCACCTGGAGAGCAAAAATGGTCGCTCCTAAACACCTTAAAACCTCCATTAACCTCAAAAACTGTATGAAAAATCCTGATAGGCTACTTAACACTGTCTGCTTCCTCACTGTAAGGAAGCGTTTGAGGTTGCGGACGGAAGCTCATTGCTATTTTATAGAGGCACACAATTCTGAAGTACTATGTATGGGCATTGGGGTGTGGCCGTATCCGAACACCGTATTCCATAATTAAGCAATAGAGTTCAGGCCGGATATGCGTCTGAAAAGTTGTTTCTGCGGACATGGATTGGCATGAAGGCTCATGTGACAACCTAGATAGACCCGAATATATAATCATAGACTCATTAGTTGCCTGAAAATATCGTATGAAGTGGAGTTCCACAATAAATGTGCGTCAGGTAACTCAAGATAATCGAACGAACACCTGCACTTCGCCGATCATAAATCGTTTTACCTACAGGCATATCACCATTTCAATTCTGTATTTAGGGCTTCTGTACTCAGGGCTGCCACTGACACGCATTTGACTGCCTTCACATGTCCTCGCGTACGCCATAGCCAACCTCCAATTCCTTACGCAAAAATACGCCCTAACTCCAGCCTGATTAACCTACAGAATAAGGTGGATAAAGACATTTAAATAAATTATTCATGTCGGTAAAATTGGCTGCGGGGTTCTATAGTCACACAGATACCCCTCATCCCTCCATCCAGCAGGACGACCCAGAAACACCAGAATGAAGGGAAGACGTGAAAAAAAAAAAGTTTCATTTAAAAAGTGTTTTTTGAAAAGTTGCAAACCCTGCTGTGTCACTGACGAATAAAAATTGGGTTGTCGGTTTATCCGTCATTTCGCATATATAGCCTAATTGGAAGAAATCGGAAAAACAAACATTCGTTGTCCGTTTTCACTGTTTTCATACATGGAATTACAATCAACGAAATCACTCTCAATTTCGTAGTTAAGCAATATTGGGTTTTCATTTAGGTGTGATGTATGAGGCTTAGGGATGGGTAGAGGAGTTGTTGAACAGGAATTTTGAACACTGACTGCATGGATGCCTGCCCATGCGAAAACGAGCCTACTGTGTGCTCACTGTGTCTAGAATAGGGTCTAAAAAACAAGGAAAAAGAAAGAGAAAAGAGGGTAAAACGGAAAAAATGAAGGAAAAAGAACAAGAAAATGTACATAAAATCGGCAGCTAACAGCTTAATGGGGCACAAAAACGAATTTTCTGAAGCCCTATTCAGTTAATGTTAGCTGCAGGTTCGCTTCACCTAATGTATGTTGCCCCAGATTTTCTGGTTCTTTTTCATAAACAGCACTGGTGATCTCGAACAACGGGGCTACGTAAATGTAGTATTATTTTCCAGAGGACACATTAGGATACATTAAATACACAAAGCGAGCATGAGGAGACATTCAATGGCACACAAAGATATGTAGCCTACTCACACTGATCCAGAGACTGTAACATTTTAGACCACACACTAGATAAATAGGCTACATAATGTAATCAAGTGTTTTAAGCGAAATAGGCTAAATCAAGCCTCTCAGCTTGTTTCCATACTCCTAACTCCTTGTACACAACTTGCTCCTTTTGGTTAGCCTATAATACAAACCAATTAAAAAAAAAATGGGACATTGGGAAAAAATGGGACAAAAAATCAGAACATAATAATCTGCTATAATCATGTAAATCATGTGTTTTTATTTCATCCCAGCAAGTAAAAAAGGAAATGTTAAAACAATTTTTAAAAAAAAGTTTGGAAAAGTTGTGTAATAACAAAAACACAAATAACAAGGAGGAACATTTCACGACTGCTAGACAATACAAAAAGAATACCCAGTCACCCCATCTTAAAACCATATCTGGACAGATAATTCAACAATATAATGATGCTCAACATTAAATTGCAAAGATTTTGGAGATTTCATCATAATAATATAAAAATATTAAGGGAACCCAGGGGAAACACACAGCTTACACACAGCTTGCAGTGTGGATTGGGTCTCAGGCTTTGGTTTCCCCATATATTTTCTAGTGGCTAATCAGTGAACAGAAACTGAAGACAGAAACAATAGGTTTAATATTCAAACAAAGGGCATGCTTGTCCAGAGTGTCCAGATTCTTTGCACAAAGTGAAGCGACATGAAGGAGTCTGCTCCACCTGGTTAGCAAACATGACGCTTTCCAAACTTTTCTGGCATATGTGTGGCACACATGTAAACCTTTTAGTTCCTTGTTGTAGGTCTGTAAATTGGTTTAATAACATTATTGGTTGTTTTTTATTTTCTCTTTTCTACCATTTTTTTATTAGGCTATTATTATTATTATTATTGTCATGATTATTATTATCATGATGATGATGATGATGATGCTTATTATTAGTCTAGTGTTTTTTGCAGACTTTGTAAAATATTTTGGAAAGGAAATAACAACTGGCCATTGGTTGAGACAGCCTTATCATGTTTACAGTGGCACATGCATGCTTTCATTTGATGACTAAACTTAATTTTGTTCGTGAGCCCATGAAAATACATGTTTCCTATGCAAATCTTTTCAACAGAGAGCCTGTATTTTATGGTTACAGAATTGGCGGCTTTCAGATGTTTGCCTTTTTGAGGCCTTTTTGACTGAATGAATCTTCTGTTTGTTGAGAAATCTTCTCAGTCAATTAATTAGATGTACTGACATCAAAGCAAACAAAAAATAGTTGCCTATAAGCAACAGTTATGGCGGTAAATAACCCACCCGGTTGTCCTGACAACTAACCACTGGACGATGATCAGACTTGGATAGTACGTGGATAGGTCCTTTTTATGATTGCGTGTTTTAAGGTTATTTCGGAAACATTTGATCATGCACGGCATTTGTGTGTGTTAGTCTGTGTATGTGTGTGCGTACGACCATGGGTTTCTCTGTGCTTTTACATGTGTATGTGCTGATAGTCCTAGTTGTCCTCTTTCCAACCATCAGCCAGTAGATGGTAGTGTAGAGCGTAGAGGTTACTGTCTCCGATTGATGGAACTTTACAAAACTTTGAGGCAGACATCCCAAAATGCAGAAAGTTATTTCAGGGAAGTGCCCGCCCACCCATCCACCAAAATAATAATAATAGGCTAATAATAATATAAAAAAAAAAAAAAAAAAATATATATATAATATAAAAAAAAATATATATATATATATATATATAAAATGCACGAGCACTTTTATATATATATATATAGAGAGAGAGAGAGAGAGAGAGAGAGAGAGATGTAGATATATGCAGAGAGAGAGATTACACAATACTCTATCCAACTGCATTCCATTCTATTCTACAATCATTTAGGCTTTTACCAAGCTTCGCCTTCACCCTCTGCTGCTTTTACTGTCCATAGCCAACTACTGGTTTCATTACACAGGCCCAGATGCAGAATGCATTAGATACAATGCAGATGGACTTATGCTATTTTACAATAGTTTACATATAAACGCACTGAACTGTTAAACTCTCATCAGCTGTATTTAAAACACACTCAGTGGAAATATGATGCATATATTTCTACATGTCTACCAAGCACAGCAGAAATATGGCGTTGCGTATAGCCCTACAATGCACGAGCACTTTATTTGAGAGTGATGCAATTTGCAACACTGCCACCTTGTGGCCAAAGAAATAAAAGATCAAGCTGAGGTGGAAGAGCAACCATCGGTAGAGTTCTAATTTAATGACGACTCAGATAAAAAAATTGGATTCAATTAGAAAATTGAGATCACATTCAAACAAACATTTTTGCCATGAAAATTTTATTTAATAAAATATGTACATCGTCACCTTGACTCTGAATGACATCACAGTCCAAAAAAAAACGTGCTGCAAAGGAGACATTACAATATCATAGAAAACAATTGAAGAGTAAAGACTTGCGCAATAACGACTCACAAACTAAGCAGCATAAACCTTGACCATACAAAACTGATTATAAAAAGCATCTTTTCTTTAGTACCACTCTGCAGACTGAGAATGATTAAGTTCTGTCAGAAAAAAAACATAGTAAAAGGGGAAAAAAAGAAAGATGTAAAACATTTGATTTGTACAATTAAGGCTGTATGCCATCTGAGGCGCAATTCCACTCAGTGCCCTATCTCAATTCAAATGACGATCAGTGCTAGAGAAACGGGCCTGCCCTTGCCTTATTGTCAGCATTCAAGATGTAACAGCAAAAACGGCAAAGATAAAGCCCACCATCGGAGGGAAAAAAAAAAATTGCAAAGCAAACATCCTTTCGCTGCAAATGAGCAACAGTACGCAGGAGTGGCTTTGGTTTAGGATGAGAGCCCTGACCGCTGTTGCCATTAAAATGCTGTGTGTGTGTCCTCATTCTTCGTCGCCTCCTCCATACATGTCGGCCAGTTTCTTGAAGCGCGGGCCCCACTCTTGGAGGCAGTCGTAGTCCTGGTCGTCTCCCGAGCTGGAAGAGTTGAGGGAGCTGAGTGTGCCAGCCTCTGAGCCAGCGCCCTCATAGTCAAACACCAGCAGCGAGTCGTACGGTGGCGCAGTGGGGTCGTTGTCGGCTGCCTTCAGATTCTATACACACACACACACACACACACACACACACACACACACGCATTAGTAAAGGAGAGGACGCCAACTTCAAAGTGTTTAAACCTTCTGGTAGATCAGGCAAATGTCTAAAATGAGTTACGGTTACTAACAAGCTGTGTATACGTCAGAAATTCCTCACCAGAGAAGACTTTAAACCTCTAAAATTAACCACAAGTGGAGTGATTACACTCATGGGGGCTCAAGCCTCTGTCTGATCAAGACATCACTTACATCATCAATAAAGTTCCCAATATCCTCTGGATTGGCTGGGCGTGGACGATACTGATACTGCGGCGCCGGCATGAAAGTGGGAATGACATCATTCCGGAACACTTCTGGCCGGTTATCCAGGCCTCTGTGCAGCACACTCAAGTCATAATCCTGAGACACAGAGGGAGAGATAGAGAGAGAGAGAGGTGTGAGTCAGTCACTAGGGAGGACGCATAGCTCATATTACAGTAAAGACAGATGAACAACAGGAAGTACAAAGTTCAGAGAGTCTCAAAACACTTTCTGTTTAAATGACTAATGACTGACTGTCAAAATGTTAAAATTACAAGGAACGCTGGTCCGGTTGTGACAAGTTGGGTCAGGCTCAATTCACTGGCTAGACAGTGTACTGTTGTTTTGGAAACAAGAATTTAAAAAGGCTGAAAATAATAGGCTGTTCTATCCACAGGGACAAATGTATTACACTTTTTGGTAGCAAGCTTATAAAGTACGTTCAGTGTGTTAACCAAAGTAACAGAGTACAAAAATACTATATTAAAAAGTATAAAAGTATTTGGCTAAAATTGGTTGGTTTTACTAAGGCTAGAACACAAAGACTAGAACACTTTAATTGAAAATGAATAAAATAAAAAAAAGTCTTTAAAAGTAAACCTTGCACAAAGTAAAAAGGTGTCTTTAAACGTCATTCCACCATTTAAGCACTAAAGAACAAAAATAGTTTTAACTGAAATCTGGTATTGACAGTCGGCCAACATAAGACTTAATTGGCAGAATAATGTCTGCCATTGTCCATGCACACTCTTAATGCCTGGTATTGCATTATATAGCCTTGTTCTTACAGGAACATGAGTGTTTGTCAGTTCTCAGTGCGCTTGGTACCACCTTACATTTCCAGTTACATTTTAAATTGACAAAAGGGGGGGGGGGGTTCCTGCTTTGTCTTAAAAGGTTATATGGAAAGTGAGCTATTACAGGTATCTGGCATCAGCAGAGAAATGTGCTCACCTGGTCATCTTCTCCTCCACCTTCCTCATCATAGTAGTAGATGTTGTCCCTGATGTCATCCTCAGGCAAGAGTGGCTCCTTCTTCATGTTGCTCTTCCTCCTCATAAACATGAGCAGAAACAGGACCAGTACTGGAGGGGAGAACACACTTATCAACTCCAGCAACAAAGCACACTTATAAAACTCCAGCAACAAAGCACTTAACAAATAAAGGCCACTGTACACTACACCAACATGATTTAATTGTTGCCACTGTGTTTGGTTATCTGAAAGCTTGCACTTCCATCCCATATTCAGATTTTCATCTCCTCCTTGCTAGGCACAAATGTTAGCCTCCGCTAATGTGCTAAAACAGAGCTATTCGCATAAACTGTTTGTAAGCTACCTAAAGCCATCATATAAGATACCTAAAAATCCTATCATAGCAGCAATCCCATGATGCAGTGTGCTAATGTCACAAGCTATTTTTAGAAACGAAAACCATTACAGGGCCCTCCAAAAGTCAGATTTCACTAATCTGCGGTTTGCTCCTTCTCCAAAAACACAGGGAGTTATCAGATTTTGTGCACTTATGTCACACTGGGTGGCACTACACACAACAAATATTCAGTTATTGACTGGGTAGATGTACCCTCTTGAGACCAACATACTACAAACTTTTCATAATGGGCATGCTGCTGGCCCCGAGGAAACCCTCAGTGGGACAACATGATAAACAAGAGTAAATAGCAACAATAAAATAAACTGCAGTCACACTAGCAGTGATCATGATGAGTTTCAGTGCACTGTGGTGCTGTTGTTGCCAAGGTCACACAATGCTCCCTTCCTCAAAAGACAGGAGAAATAATCTTACGAAGTAGGGCCAGGATGCCTCCCAAGATTCCCAGGATGACCGGAAGTCCAAATCCTGCTCCGCTGATCTCCCTGTCCGTGCAGGCGAGGTCGGCCCCCTTGCAGTTGCACACTTCTGCGTCTACAACGCTGACTTGACTCATGCCATGGTTGTCAGCAACAGTCAGCCTGATGCTGTATTTTCCTTTTGGCAACTTGTTTTTCAAAGTAAGTATAATCCCAGTTTCTGAAACACAAAGCAGAATTGTGTTAGAGATGGCTTGACGTTTCTTTTCATTTAAAAGGCTCATAACCAGGCACACATCCTCAAAGCAGCCATATCCTTAGAGTAGACCTACTTGTGTCATTCATCCGCGCCGTCCAATTTTTGCTCGAGTCCCCCATCAGCTGTACAGAGTAAGGAGGGCCATTCTGCTCGGTGTCTTGATCCGTGACCGTGAGTAGCACAGGTTCTGGCTCTTCATTGCACACCTGCACTAGCCTCTCCGACACTGCTGGAGCGTTGTCATTCACATCCTGCAACTGAATTATGAGGGTACCGGTACCAGTCGCAGGGACCAAATCTATTAAGAGCAGAGGTTTGGAAAGTTAAATATCAATGAAAATAACTTCAGACACATGAAGAGGTACTTTATTAAAAGAGGGTTACATACCATTATCCATAGCCAGAATGAGGGCTTTGTAAAGGCCATCTTTGACAAAACTAGATTCCCGGTCCATTTCATTCTTCAGTTTAATCAATCCCGAGTCTTTGTCGACATTCAGCCAGCCAGCTGGATCACTTCCTACTTTGTACCTGTAAAGAGAGACTTTAAGTATTCATCACTGAAAAAAAAAAAAAAAAAAAAAAAAAAAAAAGTACTGGGACCACTGGGACACTTCTTTTCCTATATCCCTCTTCCGCTTTCAAGCAGAATTAATAAACTACAGATACTTTGGACAATTACTTGAATTTTGTGTGCTTTTGTTTTCAGTGAAGACTAATAAAATAATAATGTAATAGCACCCAACATTAAAATTCCAAATACTCAAACTAGCTAATTATTTGTAAATACTGTAGGTACAACTAAATAATAAAAGCAAACTGATTAAATGTTCCTAGGTTTGAATCCCGGCTACCACCATTGTGCCCTTGAGCACGGCACCTAATCCTATGTTGCTCTAGGGGAGGCTGGCCCTGAACTAATTGATAATTGACAGATGTAATGATAAAAGGGTCTGCTAAATGCAGTAATTTAAATATAGACATATTCTGAGACATCAACTTGGCACAAACACTCACGTCACTTTCTGCTTCCTGGCTGTGTCAGGATCAGTGGCCGTGTACTGCACCAATGTCGTACCAACAGGGTCACTTTCAAGCTTAGAAATCTTCTTCTCTGTTGGACTGAAGACAGGAGCCTCATTGACATCCTCAACATTCACTATCACCTGAGCAGTGGATGTTGGCAGAGAGACGGCAAACGGAATTTCGTTCTCCACTGCTACCACCAATGTGTACTTGGACACAGCTTCAAAATCCAGAGGCTAGTTGAAGATAAACACAATCAGTTCGGATTCAGATGGAAAGAAAACCAATAAACAAAACACAAAACAAACAAAACACAACAACTAATTTCAGACACCTTGGCTGTCTTGATGATGCCCTCCTGTTTGTTGGGCCCCGTCTCAATGCTGAACATCCCTCCACTGTCCCCACTGATGATCTTAAATTTGGCTGCCCAGGCATCTGTGTTGGGATCATCTTTGTCTGTTACAAGCAACTTCACTACCTCTTCCCCCACCTTATTCTCAGGGACCGACGCCATGTACTAGAAAAGCAAAACAACATTAGTGAGGGCGTAAAGACCTGTGTCTTACACTGAGAACATGTACACCACCTTACTCACATCAACATTGAACATTCACCTTAATCCTACGATCTCTTGCGTTCAAGATCACAACTGCACACCAACCAGCATTAAGGTTTGTTTACAGTTTACACTTCTACTTCACTCACTAGCTGCTTACCTGAGAGGGGTCAAACTGGGGAGCATTGTCATTGCTGTCAGTTACAGTAATGATTGCTTTGCAGAAGGCTGTTAGACCATTTCCTTCACTGTCAGCTGCTTGAATTTCCAAAGTGTACTTGTTGATGGTCTGGAAAGACAAAAACAAGTTCATAGAGTTCATCCATTGATTAAAAAAAAACCCAAATCGATAGGATTGCTTATGTCATAGGTACAACCTCCACAATATATGGATCGCAACTACAGTATTCACGCAAATCCAACCTGTCTCTATGAATTCTGCTTGACCTTGCAATTTTCACCCATCACAGCAAAATTTATGCAACTCTCATCACTTTTTCTAGAAATTTCATCAACCACACTGGAAGTCCCCTGCATGTAAACCACAGGAGCAAATGCAGCCTACCAACAAAAATAGCTGCTGAAGACTATACGCTTAACATAGGCTGTTTACGATTTAACTCATTTAACTCATCAACAACTCAGTATGAAATGGCAGACTCATTGTAACCTCCCTCTTGCTTGGACCATGATTGAGAGCTGGCTGACTCTCCTTCTGCATGGTAGTCCAAAAATATTACTTTTCCCCCCACTTTTAAGGAGAAGATATAGTGGTTTTGTAAGTTTGCCCTTTAATGTCTTACCTCCATTAAGAATTGATAGTTCTCTTCAGATTTTTCTACCTAATATTTCTTTACCTGTCCATAGTCCACCACTTCACATGATGTTTAATCATCCAACTTTTTCACTTTTATACATATTTTCCCCATTTTCAAATATAAAATCTTGACATGGATGAAGGCCATCAGGCCGAAACGTTTGTGCTCACCCTGCTGCTGATAAGTAAAGAATAAAAAGTAAAACTATGAAAACTGAAGTATGAGAGTGATCCATCTTCTCAAAGCCTGAACCTTCTGATATGCAGAACGGGATAGCGTGGTACTTAAGAAAATAAGAAATATAAAATCTTTTCCAAAACATTCTGTCGCTGTTGCCTTTCCAACCCAAACCACCTTCTTAGACCTCCTTAGAGGAGAACTCTCATAACAATGCAATGGGCTTTGGGTAGAACTGATAATCAGATCAGGTCTGATCAGATAATGTGCTGAAGGAGGAGTATAAGGTTTCCCCCAACGCCTGATACAGTTTAAACACACCCCAAAGAGTCAGAAGGCACATCTGCCAAAAATCCAATGTGTACCTCTTTATCCAGCCCAGCAGACTTCACCCTGATTTTTCCTGATGAAGGATTGATGTCGAACATGTCCCCTTGTGGCAGTGGTGGATCTTGTCTCAAAATTTTGTATCTGATGTCAGAGTTTGCATTTCCAGGTTCATCAGCATCAGTGGCAACAACCTCCATAAACTCAGTGCCTATACACAAACAAATAGACAGCAAATTCATAACTATAAACCTAAAAGATTCAAGTGATCAAACAGGTAAAAATTTGTATAGTATAGTGTGTGTGTGTACATATATATATATATATATATATATATATATATTATAGACAGACACTCACACACGGAAGAGACAGATAAGCAAACCTATTTTTGACGATTCTGCAACACTTCCCAGGAATGGATCTTTTGTAAAGATGGGCTTGTTATCGTTTTGGTCAATTACGATTACTTTGATTTCCATGGGATCCTCTGCTTTAGAACCTCCCTCTGAGACTGCATGGGCAAAGAGCTGAGGGATTGGATGAAATCAAAATCATGAAATTGCTAATAAACCTCACTCTGACGCTGCCGACTTGCAACGGAAAGAGACCTAACAGTAAAAACTAAAACATTACCAAATAGCTGTCCTGTTGTTCTCTGTCCAAGGGTTGAGTGACGTAAAGCTGTCCTGAGAGTCGGTCAATTGTAAAAAGGTTGGTGGGTGGTTGATCTGCCCCTGGACCAGTAATGCTGTAGATGATCTTCAGCTCCTTAGCATGGCTGGTTTTGATCTAAAGGCCAGTGGATCAGTTAATAATCTCTTCACATCACGAGACAATATACACTCACTTCATCCTCCTCCTCACACATACCTGCACCATCGTTTGTGGGAAAGGGCCTCTGGAGCCTTCAGAAATGCTGATGGGAGGAATGATCCAGTCTCTCTTTCTTCTCTTTAGGCCACTAGATGACTTGGGAAACATCAGGACTGGCACAGTTGGGACTACTTCAGTCGCATCAGGCTGTGTGGAGTTGAAGTGTGACCAAATTAACAAACAGAGAAGAATGCTATATTTACCAAATTATATTTGAATAAAATATACATAGATAGAGAGAAATGTATATAAAAAGAGGTTCTCAAATTATTCTGGCATCTGAGGCCACACTAATCAGACTGAGAAGAAAAATATGGACTTTAAAATGTGTGTGTGTAATATATATAGTCACCCTACAACTACATGAGACTACATTATTGAATGCATGTGATATAGACAATGTGTTTTTAAATCAGTGAACCACACAACTAATTCAAACCCCAGTATAAAACAAGAGTGTTTTCTCTGAGCACTCAAAGCTGGCAGGAGATAAACTCTCAGTGTTAATGTGTTCAGCAGAGGTCAGTGTTGTGCTGCCTGTGGTTACCTGGTGCAAATCCACCTGGTGGTGGTGGTGGTTGTGGCGTTCATGCTCCACACGCACAGCCACTGTGTACTTCCTGCCTTGGGAGTCCCACCCGTGCACTGAAAACCTCTTGTGTCCATCATGAAGGGTCACTTGTCTCTTCATCTTAACCGTTCCATCCGTTTCCACTCTGAAACGCTTGTCCGACGAATCGAACACAGTTCGCGTGCGGCTGGTGCAGTCATCGAAAATAACTATGAAAGGGGGAAAAAGGGGGGGGGTCAGAGAGGTCTACACACTGACCATTTCAGTCCATTCTCTAGTTCTAATGGCCACACTGGTCCCACTCGCTGACCTATGGGCTGGCTATTAGTGCTAAATGTGGAGGAAGTGGCCGTTATGGCTGCAACTGATGAGCCAAATGAATAAATGGGCTTTTATGTGACCACAGTGCTGCTTTGTAAAGCATTTGCTAAAGGGCCCAGCAAAACCCTGTGACAATGCACAAAGAATTTTTGTCTTCAATAACATTTCACAATAACACAAATAATTTAATGCAGTGAAAGATAAAGCACAAGGATTAACAGAATTTTACCACGTCCATGTATTTAATCATTCTTTCAGGATGAGTGGTTAGGATCAAAACAGGAGGGGACGTACCAGAATCGGTCTTATAATGGCACTGTCAAGGGGAAAGTACCCAGCACACTGCAATATCGTTTTTCAACTGAGCCCCATGAGCCAGACCAATTATGACTGCCACCATCTTGGAATAAAAGGATGCGAATCATATTTTTCAGTCTTCCCTATCCATTTTTAAGATGGCTTTAAGGATTGTAACATTGTTTACGAGGGAGGAAA
Organism: Tenualosa ilisha; assembly: GCA_015244755.2. Lineage (NCBI taxonomy): Eukaryota > Metazoa > Chordata > Actinopteri > Clupeiformes > Clupeidae > Tenualosa > Tenualosa ilisha. The sequence goes on from PYXC01000629.1 coordinate 11,612,434, forward strand.
CCACATACATCTAACCCAACTTAGATTACCACAAACATACACCCTTCCCCCAAAGAATTCTACGGCCTAGCTCAAAGTAAAAGCGCCTGCGGAGGCACTGCAGAACCAGTTTGTCCCACCTGGTCACGTTAAGGCTTGCTCAAACACACCCATAAGAAGTCATGAGAAGCCTGCGCTGACATTCAGCCAGACTGAACATGAATGACCTAAGCATTAGTAAAGCTCACCTTTCTCCAAAAGCCTTCAAAACATTAAAACAGTTGAAACTACTTATTTTAGAAGAGCTTAGACCAAACACTATTTGCCCACAGTCCTCTACTGATTTTGAAAATTGATAATGGCTTTGATAGTGGTGACATATCGGAAGTATTTAGCCTTTTACCAGTAAAAGAAACTTCAAAATACAGATAGACCAGCAACAAGGGACGAAGCCAGCTGCACCAAACTGAGCTGCCATCCTTATCAAGTGGAACAGCTCAAGGTCTCCTGCAGCGTTTCTAGGTTATTGGAGTGGTGAGAAAATGATGAAACAACTGTCTCTTTGTCCTCCAGATTCACCAAGGCTCATCACAAGTGAAAAAATTGACTTTCAATTCAATTTTATTTATACAGCGCCTTTTGCAATAGTATTGTCTCATGGCGCTTTACAGAAGGAGCACCCAAGAGCAACAGGGGCAAGGAAAAACTCCCTTATGTTTAGTTAGTCTAGGAAGAAACCTTGGGCACATCCACGACTCAAGGGGCTAACCGAAAATAAAGCTGCTCTACTTATCCCCCTCACTCAAAAATGTGGGTTATTATATACGAAAATTAAGCTAATTTGTCGGCTGTTCCACAAAATTATCAATTACGTACAAGTTCAAAAAGACTGCGCATAACTTGGTGCGCAAACAAGGGCGAGGCCTTTTAAGGCGACAATTCAAAAAGCTTACCTTTACCAAGCCTCCGTCCAATGTGAAGATTAACTCTATCAACTTTGAACACATAAAGGTCCGAATCAAATCCAGGTGTGCATGGTGAATCCTCAGAAATGGCACACGATAGTACCTAGATGATTTAAGCAGAAAGATAAGCTGCAATTACTTAAAGTCAAAGCTAAAAAAAAAAACCCCACTATAGTTAAAATATCTATTGTGGAAAGCGCATTCTTAATCTTTCTCTCATTTTGCGATGCGAGAGTAATCTTGGCCTAAATCAGTAAGTGGTTTAACACTCGTTGGTTACATCCGCCCACATTGACTAGCCAGCCAATTTGCCACCTGATTAAAACATATACTGAAGTTTCCATCATAATAACGTGTCCGTCAGAGTAGTGAAATTACTCTGTTTAGAAACTGAAAAGTGAACGTAAAGCTACCTGAACAATTGTAAATGGTATAGAATAAAACATCAGCTCAAAAAATAAGTAAAAATAAATAAATACCAAAATAACTCACCTGGAGAACGACAATAATAGCTCCAAAACGCAAGCACCTACAACTCTCCATCAGATTTAAACACTTGCGATTGAAAATTCCAGTAAATATTCCTCTTTGCTTCCACTCGAAAGAAAATAACTTGCTTGCTCACGGCGAGACTTCAAATGACTCCGACATCCAATTGCGGAAATAAGCAGCATCAGGTAGTTTCGGCGAAAGGGTGACGTTGATATGCAGGTGGCCTCGCCCAACCGTCAGATTAATGGATCCAACCAAGTTTGGGCATGGGTCCCTTGTAAAATAAATGTACCGATAAACACCACGCGGTCAATCTGAAACCACATGAACAAAGAATTCCAAAGTGAGTTTTCTGATAGGGAACATTGCTGAAATAACAATAATCGAGTATGTCCGTCCAGGGAAGTGAACACTATTAATATTATCTATATCTCCTCTTTCCACTAATAGAGAAATTTATACTACTGACTCTTGTCTCAAGTCATTAGCCTATGCATATACATTTAACATGTAGCCTAAATCAAAACTGTAGCCTGGCTTTTCAGAATCAGACTCTCATTAAGTAGCAATAGGCTACCACACCCATAAGAGCAAGGTGAAGTAGGAGGTTTCCCCGTAATATGACAACAGGTCTATTGTAAACACCATGCGATCAGTGCCTGAAGCCTTCCCAGCCTGCAGTTTACTGTAATGACGGCTCCCACATGTTACCGGGTCTTACTGAAGCTGTATTAAAAGGAGCCATTCATCCATGAGAAAACCACAAACGGCAGCACCCTAAAGTTCTCTGCTCTGTGGAGATATGCTTGTTTTTCAGCATATTTCGTGTTCTGCATGGGACAAAACCAACGCCAGTTCAAGGATGTGACAAAGGAGATGCTATTTAGCACACAATAAAAAGTGTTGAGTTAAGCTATGGCTTCTCACTTAGTACTTAATGTTTCCTGTAGTACTCTGTGTTGGTTGTGAGCACTAGGTTATGAAATATGTAGGAGGATAAGATGGTGCTTAGAGTACTTTTCCCAGCTTGCACACCCCTACACTCTACTCATATGGTCCACCTTAAATGAACTATGGGTGACCCATCTTACACGTTGCAATTTATCTGTGATTGTGAAATGGGAACAGGGAGTTGAGAATTTTGGGAAACCAAATTCATTTTCTTGTATTTGCAGTTGACAGCGTGATGCTCCTTGATTTTAACAGCTGGCCCTCTACATTTCTGTCATGCAGTGCTCTGCACATCACTACAATACTATACAAATGAATAATGACACGATCTTTACAATGCACCTTCACTTTTTCGTTTTAAGTGTGGCCTATGTAGATGTCATATTAAAGAATCATGGATATACCTATCCCTGATTGTAAATTATGACAAACTTGGCTATCATGACATTTGCTGACAACCAGAGATAGCTAACTTAGTCAGGTAACAATTCTCATAGTCAGACAAGACAGGGATTGTTAAATTTTATTTAACACATACATATCTAGTAGGCTAAGTTCTAAACACAGTGTCTATTCCACTAGCATTCACCAACTGACATATAACTAATTGAAAGCATATTTGCTAAAGTTCTTGTTTGTTAAATTGAAAGGTTATGTGGTAGCATTAGCAAGGCTAATTAATTAGCTAATTTCAGGGGTTGGCTTACACAACTTCATCAAATATTCAACATCTATAATTGCAAATAGTAGTATATTTGGTAGTTTTTGGACTGCAACTTACCTATTTGGTCCAAATGTAAGCATTTACACTTATAATGAGTTCTGTCTCAAGGTTTTCAGGGTTTTCAGGGTTTTCCCACCATCACTATCTCCCCTTATGGCCATGTGGGTGGGGGAGGGGCAAAAGGATTTCTCTTGACTTCACTAGTCCATTTAATTTTATGTGATTGTTTTTTTCTAATTATTAATTATCAGTGGGTTAAGTAGAAATGTTTTTGGTTCAAAGTAATACAAATGAAAAGGTATCAAATAGGCCTACAAATTTTAAGCAAGTAGAACGTAATAGTCTTTCAGACAGCCTCAGCTCAGGTTTGCACTTGCAAAAACTCTGGTGAATCAAGGTTTTAAAACATTTTTTTTTTTTTACCATAGCCTATAGCCTATGAGTCATGTTTTTTTCTCTCTCTTTTTTTTAGCTGATTGATTAGACTACTTTATTAGCAATGTATTGTCTATCCTTTGTAAGCCACTTTGAACAAAAGTGTCTGAGCCATATTTTCACTGCTGTCTGCAGGAAGAAGTGATTGGCTGAAGGTCAAATGTCTGTGCCAATATTGCATCAAAATGTTACAGTGAATGGTAAGGGGGAACTTCAAAAGTGTTTTGAAGTCTGCCCAACTGGGATCTAACAGATAGGACATTACAAACGTCCTTTTAGAATTTGTTGAACTTAAATGGGAGAAAATAGTTGTTTCTTGTCCAACTTCTCAGCTAGCTGATGTACCTACATCTTATGAGACAAAAGAAAAGAATTAATAAATAATTGAAACTGCATGTGTTTGATTTGGGTGAGCCTATCCATGATCGGCAGTAGTTCATGTCTATGTTTCTATTCCTCCTCTCTCAATTTCAGTTAATAGGCCTAACTCCCTCTCCACGTTGGAATTAAAAACAAACTCCCATAATATATTTGTGAATATGTGGACTGACATTGACTTGCAACACACCCTGACAACTGATGTGTAACTGAAGGGAAAGAATTAGAAATTGTGTCTTACTGAAGACCAGCTCTGAGGCAAATGTATGTAGGCGTGAAAAGGACTTTGTAATTGGCCACCATGTGACTGATATAAGTTTCAGTCATCAGACATAACCAGTGGGTGTGTGATGTGTCATTCTGAGGAAATGTCATCGGCCATTGCCATCTGAAAGATGGAAATAGTCTAATTTGCTCCAGTTAACACTGTAATAAAATGCCTTCCCCTTTTGTGCTATATTAACCTCTCTTGAATTCTCCATTGAGAATCTGACACAAAACATTTCCTTGTTGTTGTCTGTCTGCTCTGAAAAAAGTTTGGCTCCATCACAGTTACAGCATAACTTAAGTTTTAATTCTTAATTCTTCTTAAGATCCTAATTCTTGAAGTCTTTGAAATGGCTGAAGGATTGTGTAACATATTTTCTGGTTGTGATGGCCACAGTATTGCCAGTGATTTTGGGTAGTTGATGACTCATGCATGCAGTCTGTGGGACTCAGGGAATGAGTTTCATCAGTGGTTATTCTCTATGTAAGGCTGATAAACTTGTCTGCTCTTACAAATGAAAACAAAAGCTCTCACATTGCATTTACACATATAAATAATTACTAGGTGTAGATCAGGAACTTAACAAAACAGTGCTTTAACATTCCATATCTAGTTTTGTGCTGCAAGTCTGTGGCTGAAAATTCTGTTGAAAATTAACTAACATTCAAAAAGTAAACACTGAATATCTGTGGAAGGTACGCAAACATAGAACCTCTCAAGGTTGGCCTAATGAAGACATGGAATTTAAAAAATGCAAGTAGCATTTTTCAGATATCAGATGAAATGAAAAGACATTTGTTGTTATTATTATGTATTATTATTATTTATAAAAATCTGTCTTTCATCTATTTGTCTGGCGATGCATGTTGGAAATGAGATGCCTGTGGACAGCGCAATGCTTGTCAGATGCTGTGATCAGCAACATCTCCACATTGATTGGCCTGACTCTTCCCAGCAGGAGCTTTAAAAGCCCATCAAGACCAAGCAAGGCTCTCAGACTCCATGAAATGTTTATGCTTGCATACTCTAAATTGTATTAGCTTGTAGAGTCGTGTTTCCATATACATGCAAGTGCCTCACTTTTTCTCTCCATCGCCAGGCAATACCCTGACTTGTACATGTTGAGATTTGTCAGGAGCAACTAAATCCAGTAAAGGCAGTCAGGCAAGACCTGTCTTGTTTTGACCTAGGCTTTTGTGTCTCTGGAATGTGTGGCAGACCTCTCAACTTCTCTGCCACCTTAAGTTGCACAGTTGCCTGGGTTGTTTGTACTGTGACTCTTTAGTATAAACAGTCCATGCTGCCCACTTCCCTCCCCCTTGGCTAATGTATAATGAAGCAGAGACAGACAAAATGGTTAAACGGCTCCAGGCACCGGCTTGGTTTCAACCAAGAAGTGTGTGTCCCTCTGAAGGATTTTGACGTCACACACAAATGCTGCTGGGGCTGAAACCATCGGGTCATTAACAGGCCAATCCTGAGAAGGATCAAATGAAACAAAACCATGTGTCACCACATGCTGAATTCCAGCTTTGACGGTGTTTCTGGCTTTTGACAACTTTGTGTGTGTGTGTGTGTGTGTGAGTGTGTGTGTGTGTGTCAAAGACAATTTTGTGTTACAGGTATCTGTGCCTTGAAGTCATTTCTAGCACTTTGTTGATAGTAAATAATGTCCCTCAACAACTGACCACATCCCCCACCACTGAATAGTTACACTGATAGCTCTTTTTACCTACTCAGCAACAATAGCAAGGAGGGAGTGTTGACATTAGTCCCCTGGAGTGAGATTGGTATTTAGCCATGGGTAAACTAACCACACCCTTAGATGTCGGCAGTGCCAGCCCAGTTTTAGTGTCATCCTGCAGTCTGGTGCCATGATAAACTGCAGTTTTAACTAAAGTGAGGCCAGATAGTCACATTAATTATGAATGAATACAAGTTTACTAGGGGGTAAAATGTGTTATACTGTCATTAAGAGTAGGGTGAGTTAAGAGTATAAAACAGTTGAATGTGGTTTAATTTGACTGAAAATACGAAAAAGGTAAACAGGAGGGCTGTTCTGTGCTAGTACCATTCTCAGTGACTTAGCCGTTTCAGTACTGAACAAATGCAAATTGCATGAGAAAGGTGTGTCACTGACTGTTCCTGGGCAGGTATTTCCTGTTAAAAAGCTTTAAGCTCCACCATTGTGTTAGTCTAGGCCAATGCGCTTATCAGCTGTTGGTGTCAGATTACTATTAAAGTTGACCATGCTTCACAAAAACTAAAACAATGGGCTGTGGATACAGTGACAACTGGATCAACTAATATGCAAAAAAGCCTTATTTATCTTGTAAATTTACTTCTACCTCTAACCTTACCCAAAGTTTTGATAGTGACTTTTGTTTAGGCCTACACTATGGTATATTGTTGTTAATTGCTTAGTCAATACAATTCATTGAAAATACATATCAATATGTTAAATTTGTTACATGTCTTTTTAGATGGTTTAAGGCCTCATGTCTGAATTGTATGAATAAAAGTGTAGATGTGTTTTTTGTTTTGTGTATTCATTTGACAGTCATGTCATTGACTGTCATTTTCACCTACTTTGAACCACAAGCTATAAAAAGGAACAAGTAATCTTTGAGACCTTTGGAGATTTCATTAGATCAGATCAGATCACATTATTTTTCAGCACAGTAATGATCCTCAGGTTTGTAACGTAACTGCGGAAACATAGATGTAGGCTAATTTGCGTGATCATCCAGTACTTTGATTTGGTGGCATGAACTATACAACAGCTCTTATTTTTATTGCTTTTATTTGTTGTCTACTCTAATTTATATTTTATTATATTATATTATATTTATTATGTATTTCAGTGTTACATACTGTAACTGCTGACTATTGTGAGTCAGCAGTTACAGTGTTAGTCTACTCACTAGACTCTAGTGTTTTGAGACCACTAGACTAGGCCAATAAATAACAAAAAACTGAACTAAATTGAACTGAGAATAAAATTCTTTATAATAGATCATTGTCTGCCTGTTTTATTTTGCATCAGTGTGTTTTTTTTTTGTGTGTGATCTTGTCACTTCAAGATATTTTTACATAAGTGAGCATAAAACCTACAACCTCTATGTGACAACAGTAATTTTTGGTATTTAAACTGTCAGTCTTCCCTTGTCATACAGGGTGGCCTGAATTTGAATTTGGAGCTCATAATCTATGCATTGCAAATCCCAGAAACCAATCACAACAGTGTATCCTCATGGGCAGGCTATGATTTACAATGAATACCTGATATGGTTAAACTATATAGCATTTTCCTTAGCTCAAGAGTGAAATCTAACCTAACTGAGTTCACAGATCAGTATCGGTTTTCCAAGGCTATTTAAACTGAGGAAACAACAGCCATTAAAACAGTTGCTTACTTGACTTATGTGTTTTCTGCACCTCCAAAGAGTTTGTTAAGAGTTTACTAACCAAATCTCATGCAGGTTACACCTTTGCAGTGCAAGGTCAATCACTCATTTCCAGACTGTATCTTCATTGATGTGAGTATGTTGCCCAGTAAGACCTATTTGGATGTGGGGAGAGAGGCCTATATTGGAGGCCTGAGAATAAGGGTAGCCTCTAGCTGCAAAGGATTTTGTTTCATTTGTCTGAATTCTCTCTCCTGTAAAGCTACAGCCCTGACCTTTTAGCAAGACTGACACCCTTTGGCAGAGAGAGTGTAGTGTCCATAATGCACAATATGCTTGTACTGAGCCACTGTTTCAAATGTATCTCAGAGCAGGAATACTGAGCACACACTGGATGGACAAGTTCTAGATTGTAACGAAGAACTAGGTCTCTTGATGGTAGGTTATTGTCTATCATTCTTGCTTTTTTATCTGTGTTCCTTCACGTACCTCCTAGACAGTGATAAACTTGTCACACTGTCTGACCTTTGAGGACATGTTTACTTCTTTTACTTCTATTGTTTGTAAATTGTTTAAGCAAAAGCAAATTGTAATCTCTCTCTCTCTATATATATTTGACCCATTGTTTACAGGGTAAATTAATTGGGCTAAGGAGACTGCAAGTTATAAGCTTGCAGACTATCTCATTCCGTTTCGAGTAAGATGTTTGATGGTGAAGTTTTGTTCATAGGCCTAACTTTACAACATAGGAATAGTAAATCACAGTCTAACTAACCTTTTAAGGTCAGTCATCGAGGGGGGTGCACATGCGCGTGCGTACAACCATTCAAGGAGTGGTATTCTAAGACTGACGGAAGGCATAGGGACAACACCTGCATGATGGGGAGTCCCGGAAGTCAAATATTCGGATAGAAGGCACCCGTGAAGGCTTGAAATGTTGTCAGTGCTGTGTATCAGTATTTCAGATGATATGTTTTGCGATGCTCTTCGGAAATCCAGTTTAAGACAGTGTGACTAATCTTGTGTGTAGGTCAGGAATTACTGCGGTAAGTGCCGAGTAGGGAGTAACACAAAGCATATTTACTGGCTAGCTAGCTAACGTTAATCCATTTAGTCATATGGGATGCTAGCTCCCTAGCTATCGTCCTATGTGTGTGACATTTATTTCCAAGCAACATGCTCATTTGGACCATATTTTTGTGAGGTGGAAAACGAAATTCACGCGTAAATGTGTTTCTACGTGCTGATTAAGGTGTGTCAGGGTGGTTCAAGTTCTAGTTAGCGTTTTATTGCGATACATGTTTTAACGAACTTGGGCAACGTAATGTTTGACATAGCTAGATAGCTTTAATGTTGTCATCAGGCGTTTCTCCCTGAGACTTTTTCAAACTGGCGAAATTAAGTAACGTCCATACACATATCTGAGGAACTGACAGAAACACATAGGCTAGCTAGTTAACGTTAGCTTGGCGAGAGACAGTAAGAACTTGCCTTGGTTTGTGAACGGCGTTAAGTGGACTGGCTGTAAACTGTTTTTGTTGAACGTCGCATGTCAGATTTGTGGTTGAATGATGATAAACAGCAAAGAAAATTCTGTGAAGGATTTACTTTGTTACTTTATCACAGCCAGTTTTTCTGTTTGCACATCAGGTGGTACATTATGAACTGTTGTGTTAGGAATAACGTTATAGTATAAGTAAGTATACATCATAGGCTGCGCTGTTTAGCAGTCTAGGAGTTTAGCAATCGACATGTAATAGCTGCCTGAAAAGATGAGCCTTTGAGAACAGATTCTTTGTCTCTGCAATGCATTTTTCATGCTGATCACACCAAGATCGAAACTGCGTGTCAACATTTCTGTTGTACAAATACCACAGTCTAATTTACATTTTGCTTATGCATCATTGTTGACAGATTCCCCCACTCTTATTATGCCTTGAGGCAAGACAGAAAAGCCTTGTCATAAATTTTCATCTGATAGTGTTGTGACATGATTTATATTGTATTTAGTACTATTGCACATAGTGTGTGCTGGTGTGTATGTGAATACATTAAGCAATGAGTGAGGCACAGACAAGTGTTCTTACTGGGGAGTAGCCTATATTTAATGCTGATTCTGGTGGCTTTGATGTGTCTAGCGCATTTTTGCCAACCCACTTCTGTAGGTAGGGCGCTACACTGTGCTGCATTGCTCTAGCCTCTGACATAGTTTCTGCTTATCTTTAAATACAGTGTGTATTTTTAAAATGTGCACATTCACATCTGCTGCAGGTGGCTCTGTGGAGGGAGTGGTGCCAAACGTGTCCCCACCAATGACGACATGAGGGCCAGAGACAGTATGCTACTATAGTGGATAGTGAAAGGTGGGTAAGAGAGAAAAGTGCAAGACTCTCTCACCACACAATTGACTTTTTCACTTTTGGTTCATTTTTATTTGAGGTTTTTGATCATAATTTGAAATCACTAGGTCAGAGAAGAGTTGATGAGACATTTCATATTTATTAGCTTTTATCTCTGATCTTTCATATATTCATGTGGCACGTATCTGCCAGAAGAACCATTGGAAAAAAATGTAGTCTGAGTTTAATGTTACTGTAGTCCTTTAATGATATTGTAGGCATTTGTACATAAGGACTAACATGGGAATGATGGTACCTCTGAGTGTAAATACACTGGGCAGCCATGGCTCTTCTTGTTAGGGCTTCGAGCTTGAAACCGAAGGGTTGCCAGTTCAGATCCTGGCCAGTGCATCCACCCAAACCCTCACTGCTCCATGGGCACCGCTGTAGCAGTCAGCCCACTGCTCTGGGTTAGTGTGTGCTTCACCTCACTGTGTATTTACTGTGTACTGTGTGTCTTACTAATTCACGATTGGGCTAAATTCAGAGATCAAATGTATATATTTAATCATCATTTACTTCCATTCCCGAGGAGTGAGAGCTCACTGTGGGTGTGGCTGAACAAAAATTGTGACCTTTGTCCCTTGCTGATGCTTTTGAACAGATTGGCTTTTGCCCCCATCTCTTTATTTATCTAGTTTGTTTCCAGGAACTGACTTTAATTTATGGAGGTCACCATGACTAAAGACTGTTGCCATTCCTTACAAACCCTGAGTGTTGTTTACTCTAGAAAGCATAATTTCGGATAATTTGGATGAGGTTGACCTATGGATGAGGTTGAACATTTTGACCTCTGAGGCCTGTTAATGCTCTGGAACAGACTGGATTTACACAGCAGATGCCCTGTGTCTGTGTCTGTCAATAAATATTTGGAAAGAAAGTTTATTGTTCCTTATAGTAGTTAATCAAAGATACAGCACTCTGTAACTTGCATGTGTGACTTAAAGTTGAGTGGAAAGTTATGCCATGAGAACAGCTGTTCATTGTCTGTCTGAAGCAGAGGGGGTTCCTATGTTCTGCTTTTTCACTCACCTTTTGCCCCTTGTTTCTTTGGCTAGTCTTGGCTGAGAGTACTAGCCTAACATGTTGCCCTAGTTTTCCCCCAGGCAGTTGCTTATACCAAACAAATTTGCATCTGAAATCCTGTGCGTGAAAACAAACTGCTCTCCATTCATTTTGAAATCAGTGGAAAGCATAATTAAAATTAACCACCATACTGTCTGAAAAAGCATTTGGCATTAGAAATCAGTGGCCAGCTTTGTTTCCAAATGGCTTATTCATACAGTGTTTATGGTGATTGTTTGTTTGTTTATATATGTATGTATTTATTTATTTGAACAAGAACTACACTGTTCCTCAGTCTCTGTAAGTTAAGGTCCACATCAGTGTCAGGACTGAAATATGGTGAAGCCTTGAAAATTAGATTTGGCATTTTGTCCTGTGAATAGCTGAATAGCTCATCCCTCTGTTTGTTGTTAGCACTGGCTGCGTTTTGTTCATGACGTGGGAAAAATATCTAAAATTCGTACGCATATACTAAAAAATTCAGTGAGACATTGGCATCATCAGTGCTTTTTTCCAGGATCCTGATAACCTATCAATGCAGTTCTATTTCTGATGGGTTATTTATAACATGTGGGGTTCATTTGCAAAGCTTCAAAATCCATATCCTAGAGGGGCCAATCTGCCATTGATTTGTGATTTGATCATGTCTGCCAGTACAGTGGTGGCAGTTTCTTGGGCTGTTTCTGTTCTGTTTGTTTCTTTGTCAGGAAGGATTCGAAGAGGCAACATTTATGTAGTACAAAATTGTGATTTATGATTACTGCTTTGTTTCCTTCCACCTCTCTCTGTCCATGCTTCCCACTACCTTTCTCTCTTTCTTTCTTTCTCTTTCTCCCTCCCTCTCTCTCTGTCTCTCTCCCTGTAGGAAAGAATGCAGTCCTCAGCCCATCGGCTACGGGATGTGGAGCAGCATCACCCCTTGCTGGCTGGCGAGGAGGGGGAGGAGCTTAAGGGGGTATGTTCAGCGTCGGGGGGCCGCGTGTGGTTTATCCAGGACAGCTGTGGCATGGTGTGCGCCGTGCTAACCTGGTTCCTGGTGCTCTATGCTGCGTTCGTGGTGAACTTTGTCATGCTGCTCCCCTCCAAGAACTTCTGGTTCTCAATGATCCACGGAGTGGCCTTCAACTTCCTGGCCGTGATGGCTCTATCGTCGCACGTGCGCACCATGCTGACTGATCCGGTGAGAACATTTTAAGGCACCAACCACAAGCTGAAGTAGGCTAAAGTAGACTTTACATACTAGCAAAACCACTGCTGTGTCTCTACAAAACATGCACAATGCTTCATCCAGTGTTATTTTCCCCCGTGTGTGAAGTCATTCAGATGAATAGTTTGAGATACATGCCAAGAAAAGACAAATGGCCAAAGCCCTGCCTTTCATCCACAGTCTAACAAGAATAAATATAACAAACTTTGGATTAACAGATACACCTTACAGACATAGAATAGTTTAACTGGTAAACCTGCTGTCAGATTCTCACATCCATATTAGACTCATAACATGCTAATATTCCACAAATTGGGGTAAAGATTACTTGGGCTATGCTACCTGCTAAGGTTGTTATGCTGGTAATACTGGAATTTCTATGCGATACCAGTACCCAGAAAAATACTTGACATTGGTAAAGAAATGAAAGACAGTTTTGACTAAAACTGGTCTCAAAGTCCCTTCAGCAGAAGCACTGCAATAGCCAGCTATAACAACTAGTGTCCCATGTGTTGGGCAGTGTGGAGGAAGCAAAAAAAAGGAAGCACTATCAGCGTTAAAGGAACAGTTCAGAGTAAACTAACCCATATCCCTGTTGCTCAGTCTTGCTGTGTGCTGTCATCTGGAAGAGGAACAGGAAAATTTGGTACAACCAAACCGAATAGCAAAATGGCAATGAATGAGGGCAAGGAAACTTGTTTGTACAAAATATTGTACCAGAGTTTCTCATTCAGCACTCAGCGAGCTCAAGCAACAGGGATGTGGGTTGATTTACATTTGACCTTTCCTTTAATAGTGTTGATACACTATTGCAGATGAGTATGTAATTCCACACAAATTTTTAGTATCAATTCTTTTCACAGCACTCAACATCCATATTATATTCTCTAAACTTTACCAAGTGCTGTGCCTCCTCTTGTCATCTGCAGGGAGCTGTTCCCAAGGGCAATGCCACTAAAGAGTACATGGACAGCTTGCAGTTGAAGCCTGGTGAGGTCATCTACAAGTGCCCAAAGTGCTGCAGCATCAAGCCTGAACGAGCCCACCACTGCAGGTACTCCCCTGTGTGAGATACTGGGACACCACACACACACACACACACACACACACACACACACACACATATGCACACCCATACACACTCCCATCACTGGGGAGGAAGGTGAGTGTTCAGGGCTGCCAGTGGACTAAAGGACTGTTTTAATAACCAGGACAGGAGAGTTCATGACTGGCTGGTTCGGCTTGAGTGACTCGGCAGCTTGTCCTCCAGTGATCACTTATTTTTGTCAGGTCAAAATAATAGGACATAATTAAATATAATAATTAAAGCTCTAGTTTTCTTTTGCTTTTTTGTGTTGCACATATATACAAAAATATGCTATGGCTGCGCATATATATATATATATATATATGCACAGCTGTAGCATAGCAAAATTCAAAATATAGATTGTTTTTACTACATTACTATATGGTAGTATTTACTGTACTCCACTTTCATTGTTTAAGTGGAACTGGAATTGTTGTTCCATGGGTTAAGTGCCTTGCTCACAATTTCCAGGCTACTAGCAAGCCAGCCAGTTTCATTAACCGATACGCTACCACCGGCCCCATACATGCTGATTATATTATATACGTGCTGAATGTAAAATTGTGTGTGGTTGGTAATGCCCTGTCATGTCTGTGGTGATGACTATGACTGTGTCTCTTTGTTTCTGCCTATGGATTCCGCCTCCTGCAGCATTTGTAAGCGGTGCATCCGCAAGATGGATCACCACTGTCCCTGGGTGAATAATTGTGTGGGCGAGAAAAATCAGCGCTTCTTTGTACTCTTCACTGTGAGTATGAGAGGTGTTAGGATAATAACAGATAGTATACCCCCCCCCTTTTTTTTTTGACTTATCAGGGGTGTTGAGTGAATGGTTGGTTGGCTGGTGGATTGGTCGGTTACTTGCTTTCTTTTCCACAGCGGGTGGTAAAACAGCAGGCATTGTAGAAAAAATGCAGGTACTTCCTCACTCGGTTGTCTGGATGGTGTTGGATTACCTGCCCAGGGTCTTAATGGTCACATGTAAGACAAGCTAGACCTGGGAATGTAGCTCTTATTGGTAAGATGAGAGCCACTGGCCCACAAGGGGAAACTCGCATGAATGATTGCAAACCAGCCTGACTGCATTCTTGTCATGTTTTCATGCCATAGGTTATTCGGGCTTATCTGATGGTCCATGCCAGTTAATACAGGAACATAGTTTTGGTGTTATTGTGTTTGCATAAAGAGAAGAAAAGTGTCTTACAAATGAACTGTCCTTCCCTCTTTTTTTTTTATAGATGTACATAGCTTTGATATCAGCCCATGCATTATGTTTGACTGGTTACCAGTTCTTCACCTGTGTCAAAGTCCAGTGGAATGGTAAGTCTTCAGGTAGAGCAGTTGCACCTATAGTGAACATGAATGTAAACCCAACATAAAACAACAACATATATGTATATAAACAACAAGATACTCTTCTGTATTTCCATGTGCTATAGTCTTACTATTCCAATTCTATTTAACATCACTAGGATTAATTTCTAAAACGTCACAAGCAGGCACGCATCTTTGACACAGTGGTTGAGTAATGTCTTTGAGCATGTATCTGTTTGAAGCTCAGTTGAAATCAGTCTTATGCTCTCCTGTGCAGAGTGTAGTGACTACTCCCCTCCAGTGGCCGTCATGCTCATGATCTTCCTCTGCCTGGAGGCACTCCTCTTTCTCACCTTCACCGCTGTCATGTTTGGCACTCAGATCCACTCCATCTGCAACGATGAGACGGTGAGTCATGACCAGTCGACTGCCAGTCTGCTACAGCAAAATCTGTCTGTGCCCCTTATGGCGCCCAGATGTAGTCATAGGTAGATGTAGGGTGAGGTAGGTGTGTTGTCAGAGGTAGATGTAGGGTGAGGTAGATGTTTTGTCAGATGGTGAGGTAGATGTGTCAGATGTGTAATTTGAGGGTGAGGTAGGTGTGTTGTCAGAGGGTGAGTCAGGTGACTTACACAACATTCTCTCATCATTCTGATCGGCAGCGATAGTTAAGATAAATCAGTCATTATTTTGACGTTTCAGGAAATTGCACTGTACAAACAAAAGCAGTCCAGTAGAACACTCATGCCACAGGTGCTGTCTGCACCTGACTGATTTCCTGGCACCCTGATACATTTATTTCATTCATATAGGCTGACCTACTAGAACAAAATAGCATAGCCTAGGGTAGTATAGTATAGCTCAGTATAGCACTTGAGTTTTTGCTTTCTTTCGTTACCCAGCTTTTCAATTGTAAATGGCTTTATAACATGATAAATGATTCATATTAGAATGTATGATCCCAAGTTCCAGCTAAATGAATAATCCTCACAATAATGAGTAATCCAACAGGATTTGCACATCTCAAATACAAATAATTTGACTTCAGTAGAGGAGTTCCATTTTGGCCTATCATTTCCTGCTAAATGGCCTATCATTTCCTACTTGACTATCATTGCCTACTGCCTCTCTCTTGTTTCTCTCCATTGTCAAGCCAGAATCAAGACATTTAAAAGCTTTAGATGTATTTAAAGTTAACCTGAACAAGGTTGTCTGTAGCTAAATGTTTTCTGTCAAGTTTGTGCAAGGACATAGCCAACCTTTTTTTTTATTGTTGACTCTGCTTTTATTTTTATTCTTTTATTTATATTTTAAAAATGCTTGAATGAGATTTGGGGGGAAAACGACCTCTGTGTGTGTCCTGTAGGAGATTGAGAGGTTGAAAAATGAGAAGCCCACATGGGAGCGGCGGGTGCGGTGGGAGGGCATGAAGGCTGTGTTCGGCGGGCCTCCCTCGCTCATCTGGTTCAACCCCTTCGCTGGGCTACAGCTGCAGCGCCTTCTCATGGTCAGAGCACGCAAAGGTGGCGCTGAATTCTCTGTCTGAGGAGAGGAGAGAAGTGAAGTGCTGCCCCTCACCACGCTACGCCACGCCATCAGCTGAGTTGTGCCCAAAGGCCTATACCCATAGACCCTGGCAAAGTCTTAAGGCGTGCCTCTAAAGGTTTTGAATTGGGGTCAGCTTTGTTTGTTTTTGTTCAGAAAAAATGGCAGGACTTCAGAACAGAAGCACTCAGTTGGCTTATGGAATTCACCTAGAAGTCTGTTCACCTCATTGACCTGACCTCAGACCAATCTACAGTAATGGGAATGTGCATTTCTCTCCTTCTTTTAAAAACTCTTGATGTCTGCTGTTTTTTTTTGTTGTTGTTTTTTTTTAGATAAAGCCTGTAATGAACAGGTATTCACCTGTTTCAATCAAACTGTAGTCTCTAAGGCTTAAAAGTATTGAGTCAGTGGCTGACTGGATTTGCCATGAGGTCCAGACCAGTGGAGCTCTTCACTAATCACTATGAGGGAATGTCAAACCATACAAGGGGTTGGCACTGCACTGCACAGCAAAGCTCCTGTTGGGTGCCCTGGATGTAGTCAGATTACTTATATTACATAAATAAGTGAAGGCTAACTATGGAGAGTTGGGTCACCAGAGTTTCAGAGGACAAGTGTTTATGCTAATCTCAAATTTCAGAGAAGCCATCACTCTAAGAATGCTATGACAGCATTCCCCTTGTCAGACATTATTTGCTCTTTTTTTTGGTTGATGAAATCCTAATGTGTAAGATGACCACTAATGAATTACTAAGAATGATATGAGATTATCCCTGTGTCACCCTCCACAGAATGTGAAATCTGAGGTGTTGGTAGAGTAGTTAACAGAAGATTGACATACACTATGTTTCTTTTGACAAAATGCAAACACGTTGAGATATTACAGAATATGTAAAGACTCAGATATTACATGCTTGAGGACCGAAAAACAAGTGTTGAGGTATCTCTTTATATGTACTGCATGTCTGAGGTGGGTTGGTACATTGTATGAAAGATTTAGTACAATTACAGGTCCACCATGCTATGCTGGTGAATGCATTGTGGATGCAAGATGGAGTATACATCATTTCCTATTGGTTGAGAACTATTCAGAGGTGGATAAAGGCCACCAAAAATCCACTGCCCAGCAAAATTGGGGCAAACCCAAAGTAACCAGTAACACTGTCACTTTTAATACTTTTCTTTAAGGAATTCTCTAAGAAACTGAGTTGCCTTGGCTGCCCCCTATTACACAGAATGCCAAGCCCCCTGTTATCCCTTTGTTTCATTTGGGCATCTGGTTGTGATGGGTCTGGTTTTTATTTTTGAAATTTCATAGCAAAACTGACTCGGGAGAAAAAAACACAACCAAAACCGAAATAAAATGGCAACCGTATGTGTGGATTATATGTGCCCTCTTGTCCCTTACCTCAGTTTTCTTTTGAATAGGCCATTTCATAAAACACTAACTGCTTGCACAACTATTACTAACATGTTAAAAGTCCACAGCTCATGATTGACTGTGTTGATTTAAAGAATACACTAGCATTAGTTATTTTCCTGCACATTCATGCAGACCTAGAGGAAAGCTTGATCTCGCAGTTTCCCCTTTTTAACAATCACATGTGCAAAGTTCTGAAAGAGAAGTTGTTAAAAATGCAGAATTCATTTCAACCACATGCACCTAAGAGGATATCCTGTTTTACCACATTATTAAAGATGAAATCATCTGTTTTTTGGAAAACCTGCCTTTACATTATAGTACTACGAATGTATGTGTTGAACCTTTTGATCGCTCTTTTTTTGCTGAGCTCATAAAGGGATATGCCTAAGGTTTTCCACACAACAAACAGTATTTGTAATTTCCTGTAACTCACAGAACGACCATCAAAGTTTTAGTTGCATGGAAAGGCTAGCAGTTACCTCAGTTTACCTGCGGCATATTTAGGCACTTCAGTGGATGGATCTGTACATGCTGGCTAAAAGTGGACTCGTCCAAAATCATGACTTGAGACACAATATTAAGTCTGCGTTAGCAATCCTTCACTGAACAGCTTTAAGAATTCATGGCCACAAATTTCTTTATTTCACAGACATTAAACCTACAGACTGGATTATTTGGGCTTTAATAATTTACGTGGCCAATTGCTGGAATTTGTAAACATCTTATATCTAGTGTGTTCCTGTCTGAATCTTGCTGAGCTTGATTCTGAATAATCAGGGTTGAGGCAAAGAGAATGTGTAAACGCAAATAAAACAAACCATTACACTTTGTTACTGGAAAGTATAAAGTTTTCTTATTTACAGTATACGATGAATATAAAAATTTTATCAAAAGATTTTTTAACTTGTCAAATGTGCATTGTCTTTTGAATGTGTAGTTCTTTTGCATAAATAAATTTAAATCTTGAAAGTGATGAGATGTTTTAATTACACGGTTTACTGAAAACCTATCCACATATTAAATGAAAAATTTCTAACGTTTATACACAAGTACAAATTACATTTAGACTTTTTTGGATACCACACTTAAATCTACTGAGCAAAATGTTGGTAGAGGTACAGACAGCAAAACATGACCAAAGGAAGTGTCTAAAAAAACAGTAACACATAATAGTCAAGCACTGATTATCCGGTGGTCACATGAATGTGTGTAAGGATGGATCAAAACAACTAAGCACTACGTCAGAGTCCTTTATGGCTGTATCCAGGAAATATTTGGGGTCCATGATAGCCACAATCAAGTCCATTTAATTTCCACATTGCACATCATGTCAACATGTCTTCATTTCTAATGAACTCGCCTATGTCTGCCTGATGGAACACAACAATGGACATGGGGTCCACTCGCCGACACTCTTGTGTGGTCTTGGCTGCAACACCA
Source organism: Tenualosa ilisha (assembly GCA_015244755.2). Lineage (NCBI taxonomy): Eukaryota > Metazoa > Chordata > Actinopteri > Clupeiformes > Clupeidae > Tenualosa > Tenualosa ilisha. The sequence goes on from PYXC01000629.1 coordinate 11,631,516, forward strand.
AATCCCTGTGGAAATTCAAATGTTTATAAAATGTTAGAGCAGGTGCTGGAAAATAAAGTGTCATGCTGTGAATTGGCATTTAGTGACCGACTATTCCAAACAGGACTGCTCCAAATTTTCCATGTTCAGTATTCTATGCAGATAAGCACAGCACATCTGACTGCTAACTGGTACACACTACAAGGCTCTAACATCTAGCCTAGTATTCTAAAAAGCTTACCAAAGGAACATCAGCCATAGAGTACACCACGACTCCCTGGTACTGAGCTGTGTTTTCTGTGATCCTACCCAGACCTGACTTCATGATGTGATTTCCATAAAGAAAAGATTGTTCTCCTCCGGGTTTCACCCAAACCTTGTACTGGTATTGACAAAGATGACAAAATTATGGAACGCTTTAGACTGACAATTGGGACTGGAAAATAAAAAGGCTTGCAGAAACCACTTAGTAACTTGCTTAACGTTACCTTTGCATATGGAGCAAGAAAATCCAGAGCCGTGATGTGCAGTCTGAACTGATGCGTCTTTGTAAATTTGCCAAAACATGTGCCGATTGATATCAGCTTGTCCCGGGAAATGTTCGTGGCTAATTTCAGAATTTTCTCACTGGAAGGGCAGAACATAGGATTGTTAGAAGTGAGACGACATTGTTCACTCAAGTGATTTGACATCACAAAAGGGTGAGGCGTCTTACCTTACATAATACACGCGGTCGTTGTGAAGTCTGAAACAATATGTTCCGTCTGGACGATCAATCAATAGTTTGATATTTTCTCCAATGCTGATCGGAATGACAATGTTACAGGAAAATCAAAATAACTTAGACCAGCAGATGGGTAACACCATGCTCAAAGAAGCAACGAGTGATCACATGAGCGACACTAAATGGAAGTAGTGGACTATTGCCATACTTACTATTTGGAGAGCTTCTCAAACATTGTCTTTGTTTCTTCGTCCGTTAAAGGCCGCATGATTATACCAGTGTAAAACCTCTGTAAAATATAAAATATTTCCAGCACAGAGAAGAGGACCCTGACCACGTGAAATCGACTCCACTGTGAGGTTGTCGCATGGGTATGACGTGGGTTATTTTTCCTGGTTCAACGTACTTCCTATTACTTCCGAAATGGCAGCCGTAGACGTGGAGGATGAGAGTATTCTGGCATCTATCTTTAAAGATAGTTTCCCTGACAATTGGAGAGAAAATCCAGACTTTGCCGCTTATTTAGCGGAGCTTAGCTCGTATGGCGTGGAGAAGTTAAATCGGGAGCCTGAGAGACTGACAGAGGAAAGGGCTCAGATACTGCAGCAGACTCGCGAACTTGCTTTCTCCAACTACAAGACGTTCATTCGCACAGCCGACTGCACCGAGGAAATATACCGAGACTTCGGACGTGTTGAGAGCAGTGTATCTAAACTGCTTGACAAATTGCCCAGTTTTGGAGAAAGATGCAGGTTTGCTTCTCTCTGTTTTCGTAAATTATCTAAAACTATATGCGGCTAATCGGTACAGATGATAGATTAGCATCACTAATCAGTAACATGATATAAATTGTCTGATTCCACCATTTCACCTTCCTCTCTAATTAATGTTCTACCATTTATTCAAAGGGGTTTTATGAAGGAGGCAGAAGACATTGGGGCCAGTCGGCGCATGAACAGCTTGACCCTGAACCGTCACACCGAGATATTGGAAATCTTGGAGATACCTCAGCTCATGGACACCTGCGTTCGCAACGGCTACTACGAGGAGGCCCTGGAGCTTGCAGCTTATGTGAAAAGGCTGGAGAAGAAACACTCTTCAATACCTGTTATCCAGGTAACGTTAGGATAGATCTAGGGGTGATTTAGAACTGGGTGATTCAGTGTGTTATTAGCAGCGGTGAACGTAACGTTAGTTTCATATTCTTACCGGTGCCATTCAATAGGTAAAAATCATACATTATCATCATACAGTAAATTTACTATAGTTGTAGAGCACTCATCAAGGCCTGTTATCTGAACCATTCCCGCTACATGCTTTCTTTGAACCCCGATTGCCTTTCAACACTGATCATGATCGTGTGCCTTTTTTTATGGCAACATCTAAATAAGCCAATGAGTTGGTATTGTTTAAAAGCCAACTAAGATACTGACAACTATCTATCAATGAACTTCGTATAAGTACTAATGTGATTTTTCATTTTTAAAAACAGATTTTCTAGTGGAGTGGAGTTTCTACTGCACTGTTGACAGCAGAAATTTCTTGTGATTTCTTAATTTGATTACTCAGAAATTGTACAGAGGTGTAGGAGGTATAGAGGTTATTCTGAGATATTGAAATGGGTATCCATCGACGCAGAGCTACACAATGTAGGCTACATATTACATTTTATTCAAATTCAATAGGTTACTTCCACCAAATCTCAAACAGAATTGTGACTTTGTAAGTGAGAGGTTGTAATGTGTGTGTTTCTCACATATTTTATGTCCTCACATTTCTGCTTGCTATGTTGAATCCATAGGGGATTGTCAGTGAAGTGCGTCAGTCTGCCCAGCTTATGTTGAACCAGCTCCTCCAGCAATTGCGTAGCAACTCTCAGCTGCCTGTATGCCTGCGAGTAATTGGCTACCTTCGCAGGATGGATGTCTTCACAGAGGCCGAGCTAAGAGTGAAGTTTCTACAGGCTCGGGGAAGCTGGTTACACTCTATGTTGGCAGCCATTCCAGATGACGACCCTTACTTCCACATCACCAAAACCATTGAGGCTTGCCGTGTACACCTGTTTGACATCATCACTCAGTATCGGGCCATTTTCTCAGATGAAGACCCTCTCCTTCCTCCCGGAGGACAAACTATCAACGAAAGTGCCATTTTCCATGGCTGGGTTGTGCAGCAGGTCGCACAGTTCCTAGAAACCTTGGAAAGGGATCTCCAACGTGGGATAGGGGGCCGTCTGGATTCTCTGCTGGGACAGTGTATGTACTTCGGCTTGTCCTTCAGTCGTGTTGGTGCTGACTTCCGTGGCCAGCTTGCACCTATGTTCCAGCGGGTGGCCATGGATACATTCTGCAAGGTGGTGCAGGAAGCGGTGGATAAATTCCAGGAAGACATGAACCTGTACACACTCATCTCTTTGCCCTCTGTGCTGGGTAGTGCCATCCCCCCTGTGGCCCCCACCACTCAGCCTGGCACCCTCCAGCCGCCAATGGCCCTGCTGAATTTCCCTCCCTTGGCTTGCTTCCTCAATAATATTCTGACAGCTTTCAATGATCTTCGACTCTGCTGCCCCATTGGTCTTGCTCAAGATGTCACCAAACAGCTAGAAGATGCACTTGTCAAGGTACATAAGGCAGGACTTAAGGCAGCACAACAAACTCATAGGAGCCCTCTCTGAGTATAGCATACACAATAATACCAGAGACCATCATATTTGGATGTAGTAAAATGGCACATTACATGCACTGCTTTCTAGTGCTGTTATTACAGGTATGTAATTCTTATTCTTTTCTTCTGGCATTTACTCTACAGGTGACCAAGCTCATCTTGGTATTTCATCGGGCAGAGGAGTCAGCTTTCAGCAGCAAGGAGAAGGAACTGTTTGTCCAGTTCTGCTCTGCATTTGCTGAGGACATGGTGCCTTTCCTCAACCGCTGCCTGCAGGTTCTCTTCCCCCCAGCTCAGCTGGCGCTTATACTAGGTAATTATGCCCATGATTTTTGCCTTTGGTAAACCTAAACTGCTTTCTCACATGTACAGAACGTCTAACTTGTTCCAGACATTAATGTGCAGGCTAGAAAGATAGATACATACTCTAATGATCCAAAAGGAAATTTAGACGTCCTGTAGCTAGTAAGACACATACTTATACATTCATCACAGACAAGGACAGGAAAAAGAACAACACCAATGGAATGGACATTCATGGTGAATGTCTGTTCTGCATTCAATGACTGTGAGAGCACCACTAGGGGGATTTTGCAAAAGGTTGGTAGCTGTGTCAATAAGTGTGGGGGTGAGTCTTAAAGTCAAAGTCTGTATTCACAGGGGTAGTGCAAAGTGGGGTTCAGATAAATATAAAGTGTCAGTCAGAACAGGAGAGTACTGATCGCTGCACTGGCTGGTAAGGTATGTTGAACCAGATGAAAAGGTAGATCTCAGTGTGCTGTTGTACATGGCCCCCCTGACAGGCCCAAATGTAGTTCCTTATGTTCATCATTTAAGAAATCACATATAGTGTATGTTGAAAATGAATACCGGTACTTGGGGACTTACCAGTGGCTCCGTCAGGCCCTGTGTAGGACAAAATTTGTCTGGCTGTCTATTCTGTGACGTTTGATTGGGCCGTAGTACTTAACCATTTTAAACTGGTTTGAGAGTGCTTCCGATATTGGATGTAAAAAGCATTGTGATAGTAATTTTTTGGTTGCATCAGTAGAGCAGGGGACCAAATCAGACTACGGTTAGAAAAATCAGGAATAGTTTTATTTACAATGATGTGCATCAAGGTAGAGACACATAAGGATCCACCAGCCGCTCTAAATAGACAAGGAAATAGCCTAACTTTCAGTACGGTTCCAGGTTGACCAAAGATGGTGTTGGTCATCCCAGTTGATGTGGATGACATTGAATCAGACAATGATTAGTGCCAGCATGGTACGCTAGAGCAGGTAGCCACTGACGCAGGGGACAAACACAGACAGTGCAAGCACTGAAACAACCCAAGAACATCATATTCCACCTTACCTCTGATGATGAGAACAGCAGGAACACAATGACATAAAAACAGTCATGTTACACTTGAGTCAGGCTTAGCTCAAATATAACGACTGCATATGACTGAAAGTAAGACATACATTCTGATTCCAATAGTCTCAATTGTTAGGCCATTCTTGGAGATCTCAAGATAATGTAATGCACAACAAGGGTCTGTTAGATTGTCTACATATGGTGTATGTTGAGTTGCCATGAATACCCGTTTTTTGTTGGTACCTTGTTTGATTAAAATACCCTGGGCTAGCTGCTCTCAGTCTAGTCCTGGTTACAGAGAGAACCACTAATGAAGTTCTCAGTTGAATAAAAAAAAATGAGGACTACACTATTCTTTATATGGAAAGCTGGTTGGATATGCATAGGTTACTGAATGGCAGACTTACCTGTGATTTGTTGCATCAATGCTGAGGTTAGGGCATGGCCCTCTTATTTTTACAGCTTGATGTATAATTTTTCCCCCAAATTCTAATTCAGGTATCCCTCCAACACAAGTGCATAAGTACGGCAGTCTGGGTTGCATTGATGTGAAGAATGTTCTGGAGCCTCTGGAGTTCGTCTTACCCAAAAGAGACGTGTCCATCCCCGTGGTGGACCTGAGTGAGAGCTTAAGCACCCTGTCCACAGTGGAGTCAGAACTTAAGCTTGAGAAAAAACTTTCTGAACCTGGGCACACCCCTGAGGAATCCAAACCAGCCACTGATCCTCATATAACCTCAGAGCCTTCTTCAGACTTGCCAAGTGGAGATCAAACCACCGACACTACAGACAATCCTACAGAAGATGATGACTTAAAGGACATTGAGGAGGAGTTTTTATCTGGGTGATGAACAGATGCAATTTGAGTTTATCTGGAAGGGGATTCTCAGCAAACAATAACCACAGTTGATTCAAAAGTCAATCACTTGGGGGGGGGAATATGAATTCTGCAGTTCTAATTACACTAATTATACAGATCAGTCTGTCAAACTGTATACACTTGTACATATGGACATGGGGTTTTAAATGTTTAATAAATATTATTGACTTGTTACAATGGGAAAGCGGATCACCTGTAGACCACAAACACAAAAGATGGTTCTGACCTTAGATGTCAGCATCTGCATGTTTTTCTGTTTAAACAAGTTGTTACATAATCATAACTATTAATATATTTTAATGATATTGCATTTGAAGTCAATACTATAAACTCCATTAAAACCAGTCTTCAATTTTATGTTAATGTTTGCCGTCAACTACATCAAAGCAGTCAACCCATCGATAGAAAAATAGGACATTTTAAACTCTCACCTGTTGATACCTGGTAAATGTACCCATTGGAACAATATTGAATATGTCCAAAGGTTAAGTTTTACATGGAAATAGACCATGAAAATCAACTTAGCCATCTGCTACTGGTGTGTTTTCACCCGCAGTTAATCACTTGTTTTTGACAAACTTCTTGCGGGCAGCATTGGGGTTGGCACGACGGCGGCCGCCACCAATGCCTTGGGTGTCGCGGATATGCAGGTTGGCAGAGCGACTGTAGATATCATTGTCAATGAATGGAGAGCTTCCGGCCACATAGTCTGGGTCGAAAACGTCCGTCTTCTGGCGTGCCTTCCTGGATACCCTCTGCTGGGGAAACTGCTGGTCCTCTACCAGGTGGGGGTTGCTGCCGTGTTTACCACCCTGAGGCTTTGGCAGGGAGTACTACACAAGACACACAACAGGAGAGAGAGTGATTAGAACCTACACTTTAACTTCACAAAAATCTAGTTTAAACCAACACTCGGGTAGATTTCGATAGGTATTTTTGAGTGCAAAATGGCACTAAAGGATATACTATTGATTATTATTCACCCGCAGTCCTTTTGGATTCAAAACTTTGGGATTCCTGGAGAAATGCATCTGTGTGCTACCATCCTCATTGATGGTGACTGCAATCTTCTTTAGTGTGTTGTTGCCACAGTGTGGGCAGAATGTTTTGTTCATGTTGGTCGTGGTCCTTTAAATAACACAGAAAACATTAATATTGTGGTAAAAGAGGAAGTGGAAATCATTCATGAAGAGTAACCGTTACAGTTATTGACTTACTTGAAACAAGCATGACAGCGCAAAATGTAGTTCCTCGTCTGCTTGATGAGCATGCCATTCACAGACAAGACATTCAGGCCCATCTGAATGAGAACATTCTGACAAGCAAAGAAATAATGCAAACATTTTCTTCACTGGTTTGCTGATGCAGTCCACATCAACTGATTCACATAAATATCAGGCTAGTGAAATAGATAAATAGTGAAGTTTCTGTCTGACACTAGCAAAATAAGTAGACAATGCACTTTCCTTACAAACACAACTGATTGGTTTTAGCGATTACTTAGTAATTCAATTTCTACAAAGGCCATTTATGCTTTTTTTCCCCAAGGTCTCATACAGACTGGGGTTATTTAATTAACCACATCCACTTTTTTTTTTTTTTACAAGCATACATTTAAAATTGACATTTAAAATAATTGATTTTAAAATTTAAAATTGTACCTGCATAGCGAAATCGGTGGTTACACAGCCCACTTTAACATTTGCTGCTGGTTTGCCATTCCGACCATCCAGTTTGACCTGTTTTATGTTGCTGGGAGTGATCCAACCACCACCATCATCTTCATCGTCTTCAGCCTCCTCTCTCTCCTCCTCGCTTCCTTCCTGAGAGCCAGTGCTGACTTCATCCGAGTCTTTCCCCCTCCCAGAGTCTGTAGATGTGCTGTGCTCTTCTGAAGAAAGGTGCACAGCTTCCATTCTCTCGGACACCTCATTCTCTCCAGAAGTCCCGGCATCTGCACCCTGAAACACAACAGCAAATTTATTATGAATCCTCATTTACTTGACTCAAGAAAGTGTATTTTTTTTTCAAATATTAATTTTTTGGTGCTCTTTATCCAAATGAACTTACAGACTCTACAGGGACAGCAACCCTGAAGCAACACAGGGTTTAGGTCCTTGCCCAAAGGCACAATGGTGCAGCCAGGAATCAGACCCATGACTAAATGACTACTGCATGCTAGCCAAGTGCCTTAGCCACTACTCTACCACAATTCCCAGTGCATGCAAATGTTTCACACACACGCACGACACAACACCAAAAGGGATGCCTTTAGATGTGTGACATCTTATTGACTACATATTACTCACAAGAAGCGCCAATAGATCAGCATCAATGCTTGGTATAGGAGCTCTCCAGAACTGAAAGCTGTTAAACTCTACCGTCTCAGTGGGCGAAGAGGTCACATCATTTATCTGGGCCGGACTCTGCACTTTTGTCTCCGGGGTCTCTGTGCTATTCTGTTTCAAAAGAAAATTAAAACAGCAATCTCTTAACACGACACCAGTGCCTAGAAATCATCTCTGATCTTCATCACAGGACACTAAAGTAAGCAATTGTACTCACAAGTAACTCCAAGATGTCAGCTTCAATGTCTGGTAAAGAAGTCCGCCAGAACTGGAAGTCATTAAACTCGACATTGCCAGAATCCTGAGATATGGCACTATTTGACTCTGCAGGACTGTGTGCTTGTGTGTTTCGGTCATCTTGGCTCTGGGCATGTAGCTCAGGGACGTTCTATTTCCAGAGAAATATACAAAACATCAAGGACCGCAAGTGTTTTTTTTGTTTTTAATAGGGTAGTAAAAACTACCGTCATATACCTTGTGGGGGAAATGGAATCCAGCAATGTTATCTGGAGCCTCTGGATGTCGCTGAGTGCTACAAACTTTCACCTGAAACAATAGTGATGCATTACACTTCCATTGGAAATTACAGTTAACATGGAGTAATCATAACGTCATGTGTATTATTGTAACGTCATTACCTTTACATCGGGTTCCGATTTCAGGTGACTGGAACCAACATTCTCCCGCTCAAGCTGGTAGGTCAAAGCCAAAACTTTGATGTCTGTGGCAGAGAGGCTGGGGTAGTCTCCTGTCTTTTTAGCGAATTCGGTCACTGTCAGTTTATAAAACACATGTAGAATCACAAAGACATTTTATACTACCACTGTACAATCAGCCAACGTTACAACTAACGTTACTAACAAGAAAAAGTTCCTACCAAATCGTATGTGCTCTGGGAAGGGGTCTTTAAAGATAAGTGTGTATGGCAAGAAGGATAAACTTCTTTTTGTTGGTTTGTCCCGAATTTCATTCACGACATCCTTCAATGTGTAGATGTTTTTCCCGATTTCCTAGAGGGACAAAATTAAAGCTACCTTTAGTTTTTTTGGTCACCCAGTACAATTGAGATCCAAACAGAGTTATAAATGTCATAGACAATGACGCTTCCACTGTTGGCAAAAATAGTTGCATTACGTTAGCTTGTTATAACATTACACACGATTAGTGCTCACGATAGCTTGAGCTGTGGTAAACTACTTAGCACGTCTATGGGATAGGAAACGTTGTCCTAATCACGTAGCAGTGATGGCGATAGATGTCAAAGCACAAAGCAAAGTTACCTGTTTGCACACACGGCAGTAAGAATGCACTAAAACAAACAGAAATATATAATAAAACAAACACCTGAAGTGGGGCCTTTTTCAAAAACGCTCCAGCATCAGCGACAACATGCTCCACCAAGGCAGCGTCCATCTTGAAATGCCCGACAGAATTCATATCTCGCGTTACTTGCGCAAAGCGCAGCCTCTCTCCTTTTGACGTTTTTCTTGAAGCTCTTTGGTTATTTTCAACCTCGTGACACATTGTTGATGTTGTTAGAGTGGAAGAAACATGGCGGCCCGCTGGAGCAGTGAGAATGTGGTGGTGGAGTTCAGAGATGCACAGGTGGAATAACTTTAATATGAGGGCTTGACTGCGCACGGTCTGAAGGATAATAGACTCCTCGGCATAACTGTTCAACGAGAGGTGTACTGTCGTTACAAAAACAGCAAAGATTGCAGATCCTTTCGAGGGGTAACATAGAGAGCTTCTTTCAAAGACGTTAGCTCACCACAGTAGCTAAGCTAAGCTGCATTTGCAGTTGAAGTGTTTCAAAGTTTTCGACTAAAAATTGTAAACTAGTCATCACACCTTAAGTTTAAATAAGAACCTCTGTAAATGTAAGCACGCATCTGACATGCAGAGGTTACCTTGTCGGACATGTGACATGTCTTGTGGTATGCATGCTGCTTATGCTGTTTGCAAGAACAATTGCTAACGTTAACTTAAATGGTCCACTACACAGTCCTGCTGTAAATTTGAGAAGGCATTCTATTAACTCGAGGTTGAGGGTGTTGAAAGTACGTAGTCTACATCGTGTGCCACATTTTTGTGTTACTGTCCCAGGTGATTTGAGCTGTGTTAGTTGCTTAAACTATGCAACCAAGTTTGTAATATCTCTTTGGAAAAAGTCTGCGCTTTCACAGGGCTCATTTCGCTGTTTTTCCAGTGGGGTCATTCAGTGTAAAGCAAATCTTATTCATTTCTTTTCAGGCCACCGCCATGTCCGTGGATTGTCTGGGACGCCATGCTGTCCTGTCAGGGTGTGTACTTAAAGACTCCAACACCGCCACGTGAAAATTAATAAAATTTTTGATTGGCTTGTCATGCAGTGTCTGTGGACATAATGTTGCATTCTACTCTGCGCGTCATTTGCACTGAAATATTCTGTAATGAATGATTTGTACTGTATGAAGGAAGTACTGATATGTTGTTGAATTGTTAAAATTCAGGTAATTCTTTTATGTCTTGTAGCTCGTTGGGGTTTTGTGATTGAGCATGTCATGTGTGCCTGTTTCAGACGGCGGTTCCTCTACATTGTAAACTTGGAGATTCCTGCAGAGCCCCCACGGAAGATAGGGCGACAGAGCAAGTGGGACGTGGGTACTGTACAGTGGAATCCACACAAAACAGAGGCACATCTGTTTGCTGCATCCGTAAGTTCTTCCAAATTAGTTCTGTCGAACTCGGTTTAGAGTATTCCATGCCAAGATTTGGAATAAAACAACTAAACAGTTAAAATGTGCATTTTGGTAGTTTGTCTCATATGTTCATTGTGATGTGCTGATGATACTTAGATAATGTCAAGGAGATTTTTGTAATAAGTTGTTATGTTAATGTTATGTTTAGAGTAATCAGCGTGTGGACCTCTACGTCTGGCGAGATGGGTGTGGGGAGGCTCACACCTCTCTACAGGGACACACACGTGTCATTAGGTAACACAGGCTCTGGTGCAAGTTTGTTATTTCCCCCAAGTTATTGTTTTTCATCCATTCATAATGACATATTTTATTTTTCGCAGTGACCTTGACTGGTCTTGGTTTGAACCAGAATTTCTCGTGACAAGCTCAGTTGACACATACATCTACATCTGGGATACAAGGTAGGGCTAAGAATGTCATGGAGCAAATGTGAATGTGTGTGTGTGTGTGTGTGTGTGTGTGTGTGTGTGTGTGTTTGCAGCCGTTAATTTATTTCCTCACTGAACCATGAAGCTGGATTATTAAAATGCCATGCATGCCTTTCCAGAGACACTCGGAAGCCAACGGTGGCCTTATCTGCTGTGGGTGAGTGTCCTTTTGTGTGGCTCAAAGAATTTCTATAAATGAGAAAAGATAGTGAGGGAAGTGTCACAAAATTGCAATTTCTCTCTGTTATCTGTCTGCTATTATTAGCCGGAGCTTCCCAAGTGAAATGGAACCGGCGGAATCCAAATTGCCTTGCTTCGAGCCATGATGGAGATGTAAGAATTTGGGATAAAAGGGTGAGTGCATACTGCAGAATTAATTTTTGGATCTATGTTCTTCAGTGTTCTTGTTACAGTTTTTAGTTGAATTCAAAGCAAGCAATATGTAAGCAATAGGCTGATGAGAAACCTCTTGAATTAGAACTTCTAAATCTTAAATCTTTTAAATCTTTTTTTGTCAAAGATGAAAATTAGCCACAAGTGAGATTTGTGTTTGCTCAGTTGTAATTCTTATGAACATGGTTAGAGTGGTGTTTAAAACACAGATGTTATTCTTGACTACAGAGTGGTCGAAGCAAGCTTTGAGAGTATTTTATTGCTTCTCCTTTTAGAAACCTAATACTGCTATGGAGTACGTTGCAGCTCACTTGTCAAAGATTCATGGTCTGGACTGGCATCCAGACAATGAGTATATCCTTGCTACATCAAGCCAGGACAACTCTGTGCGGGTAACGTGACCAAGAGTTTGTACAGACGCTACAAATATTTGTGTGGATCTTTTGTTGTCATCAGCTCTGTTGTCATCTATTGTATTTCATTCATCAGTTCTGGGACTACAGGCAACCTCGCAAGTACCTCAACATTCTGTCTTGCCAAGTGCCTGTGTGGAAGGCAAGATACACGGTAAGTTGATTCAACTTAATTCAACTAAAATCTGTGTGATTTATTGACAGAACTGAAATACGTGAAAAATAATTGAAGGGAATTTAGAGGTAATAGTAACTCGCAGTGTTTGGATGTCAAACTATGGCCAACTGTTATTTATCTAGTAGTGTTATGGGTGTTCCAGTGTGCCCCTCACTATACCTTTTGAAAATTGTCTAGATCCTCTGTCACATTCAACCTACCTGAAATACTTGTTTCTGTGTCAGAGTAACTGTTATTTAACATAGATACTAAAAGGCTGAATGTAAATATGTATATATTGCTCAGTGTTTTGTGATATGAGTAAGTGATTTGAAATGACCCTGCCCTCATGTTGTTGTTTCTCTACTACCTGCAGCCCTTCTCGAATGGGTTGGTAACAGTCATGGTGCCCCAGCTGCGCCGGGAGAACAGCCTGCTCCTGTGGAGTACATTAGACCTCAATAGCCCTGTGCATGCTTTTGTGGGTCACGACGACGTAGTGCTAGAGTTCCAATGGAGGCCGCAGAAAGAGGGTAAGATGATATGCCACTTAAAATGGTTGTAAATCTCTAACCAAAAGCCTACTTTGTCTTTGTGTCTTCGTTCCTTATGGTGATTGGACATGTGTGAAGACCAGTTGTTAAATGACCAGTTCTGAAGAAGATCTGGACATTTTACAGGATATTGCTCATTTGAAGTCATTTTTTCATGTCTGTTATGGATACTATTAAGGTTCCAAAGACTCTCAGCTAGTCACATGGTCCAGAGACCAGACTCTGCGGATATGGCGTGTTGATCCTCAGCTGCAGAAGGTAAGTAGCCACTCGTGTCTGGACACCCATGTGATTCATTAGCTGATTTAACTCTTTTGTTGTTGTTGTTGTTTTTTATAAGTAGAACATGACACCCCTACAAATAGAAGTGTTAAGTTAGTTTTTAGTGCTGACTGATGCTGCGGTTGAATCCACTGTCACTAGCCCCGTTTACATGGACACTTTTAATCGGAATAGAAAGAGAATAATAGCTCAATCAAATTAGAACTGACCCATGTAAACACCCTGATCGGAATAAAATTTCTGATCTGATTAAAATTTTAATCAGAATGAAAGGGGTGGTTTATTCTATTCATATTCCAATTGATGTAAATACTTGATTGGACTTTTTTCAGTCGCATGCTTATCGCTCATCTTTCAGCATGAACAAGCCTGTATTTCATGGAGATAAAGCCTCTGATAGCTATTTTACTGTCCCTGTGATCATCCACAACATTGTGCTCATAACTGTGGGACCATGTAGGGTGGTGATGTCTTTGCCAAGGTAACAGTATTTTTCTGAGACAACTGACTAACTGATTACTATGCTCACCTCTCATCCAAAATTCACCGACTTCAGTGTGATGAGTTACCCCTCTTTGGTTACCTCCTAGCCGCACCGAAAAGACATCTTTAATTACCATTCTGAGGGGATTAAAAATGGGCTAACGTCTGATCTGAATAGAATGTTGCTGCATGTAAACAGGCAACCCAGAATTTTTAAGCAGAATAGTTTAATCGGAATGGCAGAAAATCCATCCATGTAAACGGGGCTTCTGTGACTAATTGTGTGTAAATGTTATGCAGCTGTGTGCCAATGACATTGTGGAGGAACTTGTGGAAGGTATGACCCTGAACGCAGAGTCAGAGAAGACCTTGCCCTCTCAGGACTCGGAGCCACCGCTGAGTCCAGGCCTCTCCACAGAGCACCTCCAAGGTAGGGGTAAATGTGGGGTTAACACAGTGAAAGGCACCTTTTTGCCAGGCCCAAATAGCATGTTAGTTTGAGTGCATTCTCATGTCTCTTCCCCCCCAGACCAGCAGGAGGGGCTGCAGGCTGCGCTAATTGGCAGTGGACGGCAAGATGCTCCTGGTCTGCCTCAGACCCTGCAGCAAGAGTTCTCTCTGGTAAACCTCCAGATCCGCAACGTCAATGTGGAGGTGAGGTGGCGCTATGAGGAGGATTCTCTTTTTATTTCAGTTTTTTTTCTTGACCATGGTGATGCTCTTCTTGTTCAACACGCAGGGCCTGTTTTGGTACCTCCAGCATTATAGGGGAAATTGCTTTTCCTCTATTATCCTTCGGTTGTCAGAGCTCAAATTGAGGGTCTGTTAAAGACCTTTTATCACCTTCCCAATTGGACAGTGACCAGCATCCTTCCCTTGCTTGTTTCGTACTTGTCAAATAGACTTGTAATGAAATAGCTTCCATAAATGCTAACCCCCTTCATTTTGAAGAAATCTCAGTCTGTAAAGTGCAGACAGTAAAGAAGGAAAGCAAGTAGATGTTGCATAACACAGTCTAGTCCACGTCATGCAGAGTTTGGCAGGCAGAATGCTCTGGAAGTCGCACTGCAGCCTCATGCAGGGACAGAGAGAATTTGAGCCAAGCAGAGCAGCTGGCTATTCTCAGGCCATGCGACCACTGTCAAAATTAGGCCCCACATACCATAATGATGTCTTCCATTAGTGTGACACAGCACACTCTGTAAATAAGAAAAATGAAACAGAATGTTTGGTCTGGGTAGGAACTGTGTATTTATAAAACTCTCTTAGTAATTCCATATGGTAGATTTCGTCATTGGATGAAATTGCGAAAAAAACAATTGGCAAGATTTGGTAGATTAGCATGGTATTAATTAATTTCTACCAGAGACAATCAGGGAACCAGAATGAGATTAATGATTAGAACTGGTGGAGTCTTACACACCATGTACATAGTTATGACAGCACAGTGCATGCATAAGAACAGTCTTTGGCGTAGGCCCCCGTCTGTGGGTCAGTCGGCTGTGTAGATCTTGGCCTCTGCTGGTGAAGGGAGGCAGCGGTGTAAGCCCTTTAGTGTAAGACATAAGACAGGGACCAACTGGTGGCAGTTGGGGGGGTGGGGGGACTTCACTGAAGTTACCATTTCTTCCAGAACATTTCTGTTGTATATCTGATACTGATCCTGTTCCTTTCTTACTGTGCCCGACACATGTATGTTTTCTCTCCCTGTAGATGGATGCTGTGAATCGAAGCTGTTATGTGTCGGCACACTGCGGTGCCAACCGGGTGCGGCTGGTGGTGAAGTTCCCTGCTCAGTACCCTAACAATGCAGCACCCACCTTCCAGTTTGTCCCTCCAACCACCATCTCATCTTCCATGAAGATTAAGATCCTCAAGGTAGTAACAGCTGTTATTTAAATAACTTGTTGTATTGAGTTCTTCTTTTTTTTGGGGGGGGGTCCTTGTAGTTGTTTACTTTAACTGTATCTTCTGCATCAGCCCATGCTCAACCCCGTAATATTCCTACAGTATTGTTAACCAACTGACAGAAGCAACAGTCTCAAAGTGCTACAATATACTGCTGTGATTTGGCTTAATGTTTGTCATGTATGTCTGTCTCTGTGCTTTGTCTGTTGTCTCTGTGCTGTGTCTTTTTGTTTTTCTCTTGGAAAGATTCTGACAGACACATCGCTGCAGAAAGTCAAAAGGAACCAGAACTGTCTGGAGCCATGTGTCAGACAGTTGGTGTCCTGCTTGGAGTCAGACATGGTGTGTATGTTTGTGGCAGTGGAGTGGAGTGAGTGGGGTGTACACTCTATCTGTTCACTCAGAGTTTTTGGACAGTTTGGTACATATTTTAAAGAATGTATTTAATTCATCTGCCTACTTGTCAGAATTGGCCGTTTTCTTAGTTGGCCATTTTTTTTATAAGAAATTAGTTTCAGCTCTTAAGTCATGGTCTTCCTTTTACCCAACACCCCCTACCTCCTGCACAGGAGGATGGCACAGCACCTAATCCCTATGTGCTGTCAAACCCCGTCACGCCTGCCCTGCCTGCTTTCCCACGTGTCTCCAACACCTACGGCTCCTATCAGGATGCCAACATCCCTTTCCCACGCACCTCAGGGGCTCGCTTCTGTGGAACCGGTGAGTGACCTAGTGCAGTTAGCTGAGTAATTCCAGTACCTCTCCACCTAGTCCATCATCCTAGTGAGTGCTACACATTGATGATTGAAGGTTTGTGAGGTATCCCTCCCCTCACTCTAAAGCACTTTGGCTACCCAGAAAAGTGCTCTATAAATGTGGTGTTGTTGACCTTTACAGCTCTGGCCTTTAGAGCCTCAAGTACCTCTGCAGTTGCCAAAGATGGGAGATGTTTCAGCTGGTCACTTTTAGCTTTGTTGGTTGAAGCTTCAAAGTGTTGTGGCAAGGCAAGGCAAAGCAAAGCGTGTGAGTTGTGCTCTCTCTCTCCCACAGGTTCCCTGGTGTACTTCACCCGACCCACTACCATGCACCGTTCCGTCCCTCCAACCGAGCCAACGCCCAGGTACAGTTGTTTTCTGTCTGCATTTATCCAGTAACAGTGCATATCATCAGAGTTCTCCAAACATCCAATTTGCATATCACAAATTGGGCTATAAATATCACAAATTGGGTTATAAATTGGTTACAGCATTTCAAAAACATTGACACAGCTTGACTTAACAAGTCAGAGCCCTACTACAGTCCTACAAGTCTCCTACTGCTCCAAGCATTCATCGGACCATCTGATCATTATTAACACAACTCGTCAGTCAGGTAGATCAGCTGATTAGTTGGATTGCCAGTGTTAAGTGCACCGATAGAACCAACACATAGAAAGACTTTTACTTTCTGAAGCTGGAGTTTTACAACTCTGACTCTGACTGAGTCATGTGGAAAAATCTCTGTTAGTCTGTTTCAGAACACTGAGTAACTCGGCTGGTGTGTTGGTCTGAAGGTTTCCACTGAGATAAAGTGTCCAGTGCAGTATCTACATCTGAACCTTCTCCTCTCTCCTCTCCTCCTGGTGGGTACTGACTATGTGCCTGCTGTAGGTCTCTGTCTGCTCTCTCAGCTTATCACAGTGGGGTGCTGACCCCCATGAAGATGCGCACGGAGTCCCAAAGCACTCTCCGGCTGTACAGCGGCAGTCCCACGCGCACAGACAAAGAGCAAGTCTCCATCTCCTCCTTCTACTACAAGGAGCGGGTAGGGAATCAAGAGTGCCAGTCTAATTGGCTGGCTGCCTGCATGCCTGCCTCTTATTGTGCTCCAGGCTGATTTATTATTTTTTTTATTGATTTACAAGCTGAGTTTGCCCACTTTATCTGGCTTGCTTGATTTCTTGGTGTTTTTTTTTTATTATTATTTTATTTTATTTTGTTTTGTTTGTGTTTCCTGTTCACACCCATGCTTGTTCTTTTATCGTGTTTTCTCACAGTTTTTCCTCTCCTGTGTGTGCGTGTGTGTGTGTTTGAGTGTGTGTTTGAGAGTATGTGTGTGTGTGTGTGTGTGTGTGATGGCATGGCATGGCGGCATGTTCCCCTCCCCCCCTACTCTTTTGTGTTCCTGTGGTGTTGTTCCTCCCTTGTCAACAGAAGCCTCCTCAGTCCATTCTTCGCCGCTGGTCTGTGCAGGCTATTCATGACTGTCCGGTACTGACCGCCCCCTTTTCTCTTTCTGTATATCTCCCACTCCATCTTTCTATTAAGCTTTCTCTTTTCAATCATTCCTTCATCCTTCATATCACTACCCTTTTAACCTGCATCAGGTGAAAATCTTGCCTGTAACAGCTTCAATCAATGTGCTTGTTTTTGTTTGTGTCAAACTAACAAACCATGCTGAAGGTGGGTGAATAATCTAAGGCTACATGTTCCATTTTTTTTTTGTAATTTACATTTAACAGTGGTTTTGTTTAGAAAATCATGTAATTATTAACTTTTCTGTTCCAGCAAGTTCAAAATCTACTTTACTGTTAAACTGCAGCTAGAAATGGATCTAACCAAATAATTCATCAATAATTTTATATTAATTGAAATTTTTTTATTTTAAAAGTTTACAGGTCAGGGTAGTTTACTAATTTGTTGCTAATTCTGTGTCAATTTTTTACAGTTGAATAATGACAAAAAAAATAATGACTAATATTTTTTTACAGGGTGGAATGTAGACTTTGGTGACATTATCTGAGCTAGATGTGTCTTACAGTATTTGCATCTTAGCTCAGGGTAAAAGTCACAAGTCTGGATTCAACTCATTTAATGATGAACTGTTTTCAACAGTTCAGTGGCTAACCTCCATACAATCAATTTCTTTTATATTATATTAATTTAAACTATACATTTTTCAGTGTCTTAAAATAGCCAATATATAGAAATAACGATTCATATAACACATAGGGTAATTGTGGAGCATCAGTTTTTTAATTTTCCTTCAAATGTTATCATTATTGTAGGTAATAAAGCACTTTGATTTTTTTGAGAAATTGGACTTTGAATTCTTAAAAGCACGTTTAATTCTCTCCACGCAATGTGTCAAGAAGAGGTGATCTCCTGTGACTCAGGCTTCAAAGTGAAACCCATCCAAACCACAATGTTCCTTGTAGTGAAGTACAGAACATTTATGAGAAAATGGAAGTCTCTTTGGCTGAAGAAAAGGTGCATGTTTATCGTATATTCTGTATATCTCCAGTGTGGACTAGCCTCTGCGGTATGGAGAAATCAGCACAACAGAGACTTGTCAGAAACAAAGGGTTCAACCTGTTTTTAGTTCCATTGTGTTTTGTTTTTCTGGTCGTGTGTTCCTTCTCTTCTGTTCATCCTCTGATTTCTCCTCTGGTCTGGCTGTCCTCCTCTGCGCCAGAAATCACGCCGCTGGAAAGGCAAACGGGAAGGCAGCGACTACGGCAACAGGCCCATCAAGCCGGCAGGCAAAGTCATCATCCAGGAGATATCCTGCCTGTTGCCTGTCCACAAAGCCCTGGGGGAGACTTATGTGTGCGTGTCCATCTCCTTTAACTCAGAGCCTTTCAGTCAGACCCCATTATGCCTGTGACTCAGCAGCAGTTATATATGGCCTCGGCCTTACTATCAAGCCAAAATAGTAACATAACCCATTTTTGTATTGCTGATTGGAATCCCATGGTCATTTTTTCAGGAAAGCATAATAATTGCCTCTGCTTTCATCTTTCCTCTGCATTTTCTAGCCATTAGGGTCATTATCCAAAAATGGAAACCCTTTGTTTGGTTGTACATTTTAGGGATGACCAATTCGATTCAGCTCATACAGTAGATTTTGAATTGAGAAAATGACCTGATTTTGTGCCTGAACATTCCCAGAGGATGCAATAAAATGTGATGCTTAAAACTGTCCCTCTCTCTTTCCTCTTCTCCTTCTCTTTCCGTCCTTCTCTCTCTCTCTCTTTTTCTCCCTTCTTCTCCTGGTGTTTCCACTTCCGTCTCACTCTCTTCCTTTGCCACTCTCTCTCTCACTCTCTCGCTCGCACGTGCACTCGCTCTCCCTCACTCGCGTGTGCACGCGCCCTCCCTCACTCACTCTCTTTCTTCTTCTCTCTCTGTCTCTCCTCCTCCCTCTCTCTGGCTCTAACGCTCTTGTGTACATCCCTGTCTGTCTCCCTCTCCAGCCTGAATGTGAATGACATCCAGGACACGTGTCAGAAGAATGCTGCAGCTGCACTGGCGGTGGGGCGAAGAGACTTGGCCAAGGTACAGATTGTCACCACCTAACCAAGCCTTTTCACCGCACACTCGAAGCACCCAAGAAAATGCCACATTTATTGAAATTGATTTGTTGCTTATAAAGCGTAGGATTGGCAATGGATTTGTTGAAGCCAGCTCATCTCCTTTGAAATGGCTTGTTGGTCACTGTCTGAATCACAAAGGCGACTCTCCCCTCTAATGGTTATTCCAGGTGTGGGCCTTGGCCTCAGCGGCCACAAGCGTGGACCTCAGCCCGGACTCGGACCCAGATGCCGACACCCCCTGGGCCAGACACCCCTTTGGACGCCACCTGTTAGGGACATTGTGAGTACTAATAGCAGGCTACAGTAATGGCAAGTGTTGGATGTGGCGTTGGTCAATATATTATTGACATTACCACACACATTTCAATTTTGAATGTTGTATGCAGTAAATATTTCAATTTCAGTATTTCAGGTTGTCTGGTTGTATCTATCAGCAGGAGTGTTATAACATCTCTCTCCCTTTGTTATTTTTCTTCCTAAACCTTTACGCACACACACACACACACAAACATATACACACATCCTAATACAAACACATACCTGATAGGCTGGACCACTATAGTCAGATGAGTGACGTGCAGAGCCTGGCCATGCTGTGCAGCGTGTTTCAGGCCCAGGGCAGCCCTCAGGACTATTTCACCTTGTACGGACACCACATGGTCCCGCGCTCCGCCATGTTTGCCCCCCACCACTCGCGCTACGTAGGTGTTCCACTCTTCACCCACACCCTACCACACAACTCCAAGTCGCCAAATGTTTGCTTTCTCTGAATAGAACCTGGTTGCCAGAAATAGTCTATTTATTCATATTTATACATGCTTGTGCGTGTGTATGCATGCGTGTCTGTCTATGTGTGTGTGTGTGTGTCTGTGTGTGGGATACAGAAATGTCTATGGAGGCAAATGTGATTTTGACTAAAGTGCACTATTTAAATATCAACTCAATTTATGTTCTCAAAACTGAATGGAGTCTCTCACCAGCAACGCCAGTCATACAGACTCCTCGTGCACACCTTGTTAAATTTTGCCACATTCAGATTTTGGCCTTGAATAGAACCATGGATAATTTATTTCCTCCAGTATGTTTGTCTTAAATTTGGACTGCAGTAAATGTTACATAGAAGCAAAAAGGTTTTTGCTTTCTGAGTTGTCAGTCATTGGTGTGGTATTTGAAATTCACAGTGGTTCCTAATAGAGTTTTGGAATTCCATACATTGTATTCTATCATCCGATCAGTGGTGAAACTTGGCACATCTCAGGATCTTGACAAGCAGTCATTGTCAGCCTTGAATAGATGATACAGCATACTGAATAGACGCATACTAAATGAGTGCCTCGAATGAAATTATTCAAATCAGAAGAAGAGGTACATTATGTTGATAATATGATTATTATTCAGATCAGCACGCATGAAAAGCCACTGAGGGTGGGGGGGGGTGGCTTGTCACAGATTTTCATAAAAATAACCCAGAATATTTTTTGCCGGAGGGATTTTGGGGCTCAATTGTGAGTTTATGATAATAAATGTATAGCGCATTACTTCCCTCAGTTGTTGCCATGAGAAAAGCAAGTGTTTTTAGAATCGTATTGAAAAGTTGAAGTTTTTGGAATGGTTTCCTTTTTTCTTTTTTGCCCCCTTCTCTCTCTCTCTCTCTCTCTCATGTCTGAATTCATTCTCCCTTTCATTTGTAATGTGTACCATTGTCCTCCTGTCTCTTCCCTTCTCCTTTCTCTTGATCAGCCCAGCTACACCTCCAGCTCTGTCACTTCTGGCTCCTGTTCCAGTACCTCAGACTCCACCACTGCCTGGACTATTGGTAAGAAATCTATATACTCCTCAGTCCTCAGACGGTCCAGTTCAAAATTTTCCACCGTGTTAAACCAGAGTGTTTTTCAAGATAGAGAAATACAATCAGTATGTATATGCTTTTCATTTGTCATTTGTGGTGATGATGTTTGTCACTAGATTTTCATTGTGGTTGTGGATACTCATGATTATGTTGTTTGTCAGCTGGGCGAGACCCTGAACATGCACCACCGTGGGGAGAGTCATCTCCAGATGATTATCGCTATGCCAACCAGGTGTACAGTGACCCACGCGAAAGGGAGAAAGAACAGCATGACATGAACAAGAGGTAGGTTCGGCCCGTCCCAGGTGGACCAGTGCACCCTGCTGCCTTGCCTACCAGAAGACCAGAGACTGCTTGTTCTGTTCTTACTCATCTTTTTTTACCCATCATCAGGCTTCTCGATCCAGCCAACGCATTGCAGTTTGACGACTTTAAGAAGTACTATGGTGAAATCCTGCATCGCTGGGGTCTCAAGGAGAAGAGGTCTGAGGTCCTCAAGTTTGTGTCCTGTCCGCCGGAGCCACACAAGGGCATTGGTAAGTATCAACAGCAATGGAGTAGACAGCCTTTAGATTTGGCTTTTAAATGACCACTGCTATTTAATGTTAGTATTTTATAATAGGTTATAAAACGACCCCATTTTCACTGAACCTTTTTCAGTCCAATCATGAAAAGCATCTCATTCCATGGTCTTCCTTTTCTCCCCTGACACGCCTCTTCTCTGTCTTGTTTCTGTGTAGAATTTGGTGTGTACTGCTGTCATTGTCGTAGCCAGGCTCGGGGTACCCAGTGTGCCGTGTGCAAGCGTTTCACCTTCCAGTGTGCCATCTGCCACGTGGCTGTGCGCGGCTCCTCCAACTTCTGCCTCAGCTGTGGCCACGGCGGCCACACAAGCCACATGATGGAGTGGTTCCGTTCCCAGGAAGTGTGCCCCACGGGCTGCGGGTGTCACTGCCTACTGCAGAGCACCTTTTGAAGACCCCCGTTTGACACACTCCTTTAGACGCTCACTCATTGCCCAGACAAATGCATTGGATCAGTGCGAGGTAGCAGTCGGTGTTTGTCAGATGGAGATTTTAGAGTCTGACACTGACAAAATGCCAGTTTTGTCCATTACTGTGTTGGCATTGTGGAACAGGGAGGCTACACCAGGTGCATAACTGGGCATTCCATATGGACTGCGTATGCTGCAGCTGTCAGCTTGGAAGTTGCTACACCAGGCACAAGAGTGCGGTGTACATTTGATAAAAAAAAAAAAATGAAAGCAGTTTTCCAAATCTATTCTTTTGCTACGCAAACGGGATACTTCATTTACCTGTCCGGTGTAGCCCTAGCCTAAAACACTGCAACACCAACAACATCCAACTCTAGAATGTTGGGGATGACATTTTCTGGGGAGTGTGCAAGCACCTTTAAACAACACAGATGGGTCTCTGCCCCATTAGGGCCTGTTGATCACACATGGAGAAGAGACCATGGAGATGACTGCTTGGTGGAGTTGAGTTGAACAACACACTGCTCACTAAACAGTTATTCAAAAGAAGATGGCATGCCATGCTGGGAACACTTTGACCTCAAAGGCCTATTTAATTTATATTGTGAATTCATGGTTCTTCATGATGCCAAGATCTTTATTTGTGTAATGATTGGCATTGATCTAGTGCCTAAAATGTGTATTTAACTCTACCTAATGTCTGTTATTGGCAGACTGTAACTAACTTTTAGAATCACTCACCTTTTGTGACTAAACCTTTTAAGAATCAGACCCCAATGTGAGGGGTTGCTTAAATCTTCACATTTTGATGAAGGATTGCCCAGCGTATACTGACTGTGTGCCATAAGACAATTAAAAAAATGGTCAACTGTTTGTTTGTCTCCTGCTATTTAAAAACATTTAAACACTTTTAAGGGATGTTTTATTCCAGAACACAAAGATACAAGCAGCACCAGAGCCACACAGGGATGCTTTCAGTGATGTACTAAACTGTAATTCAAGTGAGCATCAGTGCAGATTATCCATCCTTATTTGTTTTCAATAGAGTGACAGACACTCAATGATTTTTTTGTTATTATTTGTAGACTAATCAATTGTTATCCATAAAACATATTACCATTGGCTTTTTGATGCCTATAAAGATACAGTGTGCAGCCCACATGAATCGCAGTACAGGGTGACACACATTGTCAGTGTCAGTGTTGATGTACACAGATCAAAGCTTAATTATAGCCAAAGTTTAATTATAGTGTTAGAAATTATTCATAATAATTAGTTCATGGACATTTAAATAATGATTGGTCACTTGACTTGAAGCCAAAAACTGTGGGAAACAGAATTTCTAAAAGTAATACACTAGTACCATAGAGTAGCTGTAATATTAGTCTAAATAAAACACAACTATGTGGTATGTGGTTTCCCAACCTATTACCAAGCTTGCAGAACTGAGATCATGCTTAGAAGTCTAGTAGTTTCAGTGTATTTGCCAGATACCCTGTGATGGATAGTACTTAATCTCCTGATTGTGTTCCTGCTGAAGTACATGGCTGACTAGAGTGGGATACCTTTCCCATTTGAACAAATGTTGCCATTGCAATTTATCCCTTAAAAGAATGTTCTGGCTTATTTTCACAAGGTGTTAGCCAATGGACAAGTCAAAATTAACTCAAGGTAAGACTTGAGCCAGTCTTCAGTACCTCTGTTGTAATTCAGTTGGTACCTAACCCTACTGTTGAAGTTTCACCTGTAATGAAGGTATAAGCCTAGTTCTGGGACATGAATATTTGTGCAGTGAATCTCCCTTTTCAGCATGTATGACACAATGAAAAGCTATGATAGAGGACTAAGTCTGAAGGAAAATAAAAAGAAAATATTTTTTCAATATATATTATATTTTTTCACAGACAACCACTTTTTACATATGAACACTATGCTTTCTTTGTTGAAATATTCTTTGTTGTTACTATACTGATTAAGAATAGAATAAGACGTTATTTTAGTATAACAGGTGTATGCTTACTGCAGAGTAGGAAGTGCAGATGGCTATCACAGCGTAAATCACTTCCTCTAAAGAGAGAAAAGGTTACTGAAAACAAGAGAACCTTCACATCACAAGCATCGCTCCTCATTGTGCCAAAACAGGAGCTTTACCAGGGTGAGTAAACCTGTTAGTCGCTTAATTAAAAATGCTGCTGTCTGAGCAGATAATGTGTATTGTGTTCACTTGAACAGAAGTCAAAACTCCCTGAAGCACCAAAGGTCCTTTCTTCCTCTGCCTTGCTAAGCTGATATTTCAAGGTGAGATCATATTATGTCATAAAGATGAAGTGATAAATCCTGACAATTAGTCATGACTATCTCACCCAGTGTGATATATTTCATTAAATAATTGTGTCTGATTATAAAATAGAAAATTGACACTGATAAGGGGAAAGCCTTATAAACACAAGTTGGGGTGGGAATTGAGAACCGGGTAATAAAAGTAGTAGAGTTTTTGAGATTGTGCACAATTGGTCTTCCTGAAGTACAACTAAAATAGACAACACTTCTGCAACACAGTAATATAGGCCACACTATGTGTCAAATACTGAAAACCTACTTTCTCTACTGTAAGGAATTGATGAGAGAATTGATAAAGTACCAATAACTAGGATCGACAAAAGTTTTAATATTGATCAAATTCTATTAATTCCCACGCCTAATTGATCATCCCGTTTCCTACCTTAGTATGTGGGGATAACTGATAAGTCCGGTCAGGAGTGTTTTAGGAGTGTTCTACTATTTTTGAGGAGACTTTGACCAATAGGTTATCACAGTATTAAGGTTTTGCCGTTGGAATGACTGCTTGGACTGAAGCAAATTTGCCTTCAATGACAGGGTATGAAGTTTTTAAAACCCAAATGTATATGATTACTTTCTCTGTCTCCTTTTGAGAGGCAGGATCATGTCCTCCAGAGTTACTTTTCTTTTCTTTTTTTGACTAATAACTGCTATGAGAACTCAAAAATAAACATTAAGTGCACCTCACATATTCTACAGAGAGAAACAGAAAAGTGAGTCAGTAATTATGCTATACTGTACAGTAGTACTTGTCCTCTTCAGAAAGCCTGTCTACTGCTTCAAATTTACAATCTTTATCCCTCACCTACTAGTGGTCTGGTTCACCAAGACTGCCTGGTTTGTCCTCATCCCCAACATTACATAGGCCTACTAAAAAAATCACTTATTATTGCAGTGAAATTCTCCCTGGGATAACCAAAACAAGAGGGAAAACATCAATATGAATTGCAAATTATATGAATAGATCGCAGAATACTATAGCCTAATTATACAATAGCCTACACGAACACTTGTAAAGTTCTTAATTATCGAAACTATGACCTGTATCATAGTATTACAAGTTCTGTCATTAATGAGTCTCATATCTCAACAAAAAAATTTATGACAGAAAAAAGTCTGGCAGAATAGACACAAGAACCTATACAACAACATTGTTTTTGTATTTATGTTGACTCAAATGTTGAACGCTTACACAAAATAAATCTGTATTTAATGAATAATCCGTAAGAAAACAATCAGATATTTTTAAATAAATTAATTTGTACATATGTACATATGTAGACGGAGGGGGCATGTGTCTACAATGATTTTGTGAGGGGGGCAGGCAACATGATCATAAATCTGCTCTTGCAAAGTTTTAATAAGGGGATAAGGGAAGGTTTCATTTCAGTTGTGACGTTCTAGGGATGAGTTCTAGGGGTTCTAGGGATGCGTGAAGACTTCAGTGGCAACACACTATCTAAAATAATAATAACTACATTTTCTCAGAATAATCAAAACATGTCAGACATGTCTGGTGTAGTTGGTTATCTTAAAAAACGGATATCCTTCCTCTTCCTGAGAATACGACCGGTCTGTAACCGCTAGACGACCATAACCCAGACTGCCCACAAGGCGCACGCAGGCGTCTAAACAGGAGTGGCGTACCGCTGCTGCACAGTTCTGTCTGTAACAATTTACCCGAAGATGGCGGCGTGTAGACGTGTGCAGCTGCTCTTGCTATTGATGTCTGTGTCATTTTGTATGTGTGCTTTTCCATTACCAAGATCCCCGAGCAATGGCATGTCAATCGGAGACTCTCAACACAAAATGTCAAATATTCCTGGTGCAGCGGGCTCACAGCTTCGCAGGGGCACCAGTTGGAAGCTGGCCGATGAAGAGGCCTGCCGGGAGGACGTTACCCGGCTTTGTCCGAAAAAACACTGGCCCAATAATTTGGCTGTGTTGGAGTGTCTACAGGATAGGAAAGAGGTAAGACATAATTGGTGTATCTGTTCCCTGTCTATTGAAAATAATGGGTGTGCCAACGGCCATCGTGGATGACAGAAAATAACTAGCTAGCTAAGTTAATATTAGCGTACGTAGCAAGCGGATCGGTTACTCGCTAAGTCAAGAAGCTAACTAGCGCGCTAGCTTGCTGCTTTGGTAACTTGGCGAATTAGAAACGCATTCCTTGCCTTGGGGTTTTTTAACACAATATTTCATTACCAGCTTTCAGGGAAGTACCTTCTTATGTTGAGGTTTGTGAACACATCACACGTACATGCTACCCAAGAACTTGCCAGTGCGATGCTGGCTTGGTCAACTTGGGGAGCTTGGTTAACTTAATGCGACAACGAAGTCATCCTCAGGTAAACACGATTCTTCAAGTAACGTTAGTGTTGTGAATTTCAGCGGTTTGTTGATCATAATTCGGGTTGAAAAGTATGATGGATGTTGGAGCGTTAGTTTTTGTTTTACATCGATCTAGTTAAGGTTGTAACGTTAACTGACCTTAACATTGGGCTAACGACGGTGTTACAGTTAACGTTAACGACAACTTGCAACAACTTCAGTGAGGGGTGCTCGACGTTGTAGTTGTTGTTGCAAACGTTCAAGTGAAATCATATTTTATTACTCACAGCGTATCGTAAGGTAAATTACCAATGTTCATGATGTGGATTTTCGGAATGCAAATAGTATGATTTGTGACAGCCCGCATGTTAACGGTATCGCTACCTCTAGTCCATGACGAGTTTTGAGCATCATGGGTTGTGCAAGGAGCGAACCTACAGCTAATTGTGTAGCCCCTGATTAAACATTTAGTACAAGACAAAACGGCTGAAAACTAGAGGCTAGATGTTTTGGACTTGACAGGTCTTAAACCTTACGAAATAAGGTACGAAAACCTTAAGATTATAAACAGAGATGCTCACACAGTTCAGCCAACCTTAGCTGGTCAAGCTGCATGTGTCTGTACGGCTCTGGCTGGGATGTAGGCATACAAAATTACATCCTCGGACCCAAGCTCGTAGGACTGCAGCCATTTATTTTATACCGTCTGTATTGACTAATATAGCACCTGGTGTGACATCTTAACTGTTCATCATACGTTACTTTGACTGGCTGTCAACTGAGAAATTACAATCTATAGTACGTTAAAGTTTGACTTGATTATGATTATATAGGAAAATCCTTGTTATTTCTGTCTTGAAAATCCAGTTTGTGCCTTCTAGTTTTGTTTTAGTGATTAAATTTAGAAAGACTGTTGATATGGGATCATCATTGCCCAATTTAAATGTTGGCTATTGGTCTTGTTTGACTTCTTGCTCATTATTTTCCTGTAATTGCTTTCTCAAGGTTAGCCTTGTACTATTTGAGCAGTTTGTCTTTAGTAAATAAGAAAATATTGTACTGAAGGAGGTATTTTTGTTGACTTGTTGCCACTGCATCCCAGCTCTCATACATAGCATGTTGTTTTAGAGCTCTGTTCTGCAATGGAACCATTCTAGGACTAGGAGATTCATTTCTCAACCCTGGAAGATTTCTCCTGTGGTTCCTAGTGTGGTGATGCAAATTAGTTACAGTAGCCTAAATACAGTTCCTTGCCTTGTTTTTAGCAAGCCTTTTTGTTGTGTTTTTCCTTATAGCCTTGATGAAGGAGTTTTAAGTTCATGTTATGAATTGATCCAGCGTAAACAACATTCTCTCAGTGTGGTTGCGGTCAGAATAGTTTGCTATGTGATGCAAAATACATGATTAAAGTATTGGTGATGAAATGTATCTGAAAGATTTAGCGCCCCTACACCCTTAACTTCATATCATTATTGGCATTTTCATAGTGCGTGCAAAAAGGCAATAGTGCATCTTGTGGGACAAGTTCATTCAGCTGTGAAAAGTCCTAGTGCAGCGTTTTTGAGTGAGCCTCGGTTATCAAGTGCCTCTTAAAATGGCTTATTTCTGAAACTGAGGTTGCTGGTTGGAGTCTGTAGTTAATCCCCTTCACACTTCCTGGCCTTCCAGTCATGAGGTCAATTCACGTGGCCTGCAGGCCGCCTGCGTCCACGCAGTGGTCACACACTGCATCCCTCTGTCACTCTGACTTTGTAATGCCACGGCGTATGCCTCTCATTACAAGCTCCTCTCTCCCTGGATGGCTTATATCATGCACCTTAGGGACAATTCGGACAGCTCTGACAGAAAAGAGGCCTATTATGTGCACTGATAAGCCTCATGACCCATTTAGTAAGTCCAGCCTCTCGCCTCTCCCTCTCTTGTCTCTTGTGTAGTTGGATGTACTCTTTTCATCTCTGCAAAATTACCCCTCATGATCCCAATGTCTGTGTCTCCTGTCTTGTATTGAGAGGGCTGCCAGATGAAGTGTATTGAGTCTCTGGTTATTGTGTCTATCATGCGCACAGTGTGAACCGCATGTCTCTGCAGTGAGTTAATTTCAAACAGAACTGCCAGGAGGGAATGTAACCATCAAGTCACAAAGACATTTGATTGGCACTCACTGGCAGCTCATCCTGCTAGATTCCACGGTGGTTTCTTTTTGTAGAATTCATTTTGGGGATTTTGGTGTTTGTGAATTGCAAGGTTTTTCTACAGGCGCATTTTTGACGACTACTGAATAGATAAACTTGGTTAATTTTCAGCAGGTGTTTTTTTCCTTATTCCTCTAGCTTGCTAGTGTCTAGCAAGTCCTCTGTTTTAATTATTACGCCATTGCCCTTGGAAGTTAGCCATTTATTTAAATTGGGAGGGGCTCTTGTGATTTGGGCTTTGAGGAAAGCTCTAATGATTAGAATAATTACTTTAGCACAACTCTGGAACAGCTGTGGCCTTCTGAAGAGGGAAATGGCATCTATCTCTCTCTTTCTCTGGCTCTCTGTCTCTCTCCTTTTTTTTTCCTCCTCTCTCTTTTTTTTACCCTCCAGGCAGGAGCCTGTAGATTGGCCTCTCTCTGGCCAGGGGTAATGTTAGTGGAGGGAGACGGGCAGCTTGAGACGCAGCTGGGCTGTGTCAGTGTCTGGCAGCAGGGCAACCCTCTCCATCTTTCCATTTGCATTTTAAGCAGGTGCCCTCAGTGGACTAGTAGTTGTCACGGGGTTGTCGTCACCCAGATGAGGACCGTGACTGATGTGCCGTTCCGACAGAGGGGTGGGATGAGCTGGGTGGGGAAGCAGGGTGTAAGGGAGAAAGGATTCAAAGGAAATATTCATGAGGGGTAAGAAATTAAAGTATTTGGTGTGTTTATCAGCCACAGCAGATTAGCTTTGGTTTACTGTGTGCAGTCTCTCCATTGTGTCTAAATGACAGATCTGTGTGTGTTTACTAGTACCTGTAAGTACATTTGACAAACTGCAGGCATAGAAATTGGACACAGATTGGCACAGATGGGGCAGAGCAAACCGATTCCCATAAAAGCATTTCTTTGTGAACCCCCCACCCCCCCATCGTGTTTTCCTGACAGCAGTTTGTTCTCAATCAGAAAAAAGGTCCTGTTGTTATCACCTGGCATAGCTCTGTAATCCTTTTACCCTGGCCACGTCACCTTGCCTGCAGAAACACGTTTCCAAAAGCACTGCAGAACAGAGTAGAGAGGCTTCACTTAGAGCTCTCTGCGGTTGGCCAGAGCCTCCTTGGCTTTTGAGCTCCTGTAATAGGGCCTGTGCTCATGGTACAAAATGCCGATGTGTCAACATGACTAGCTTCTCTTGGCTTTCATCTGCTTATCTGCTGCTGTGATTTCGGGGAAATACCTTTGCAAGATTTTTTTTTTGTCTACAGCTTATGTGAGTGTGAGATGGGGGTGAGAGGGTGAAGTGGGGGGGTGGAATAACGGTTTCTGGTTTCATCAGTTCTTGGCAGACCAGCAGGTAGGCTTCATTTGGGAGGGGAAAAAAATCTCCAAATACAGAGTGAGGATGCAAATTTTTAATTGTGCCACAGCGCTTTCAGTTGACTCTTCCCATGTTCCGCTGATGAGGAACAGGTGTAAAAGGCGGATCTCTCTGAATGATTCATAAATGTTTTGCTCAGTGATTTCCACTTTGCTTTTGATCACAGCCTGCAAACTTGAGTGACTAGGGACCTTGGGACCTCGATCTGACTAACGATGTGTGGCAGCCACAAAACCTAAAGCAAGATGGAAAAGGACCATGATGCTTTTATTATCTCTCTCTTTTGCTTGAGGAATACGCAACGGCTGACGTGACTACAGAGCCCTCGCACCGATTGCACCCAGTTGAACCAGCTTAATATGTGCAAATTCCGCCACCATGCCTGTGTGCATGATTACGGATTCTCAGCGGCTTGTGTAGGAGTCCATGGAAGGTGTGAAATGACGTTAGGCTATGGCTTTGCAGTTGCTCTTTGAAATGTAATGTGGTATTTAATCACATTGGAGAAAATTGAGACGTGGTAGCACTGGTCTTTCAGCACTGATTGGGGGGCTCTGTCAATCAAAGCTTATGCCAACATTTGTCGGGTCAAGACTATTATTAAATTTCATTTTATTTAATTAAATGTTTCACGTTCCATTATTTCACTTCACTTTAAGTAGTCTCTTAGAGTGACAACCTCTTTGTACAAAAGTAGGCTGTTAAAATGGTGAAGAAGGCTATGTTAACTTGTCAATTTAAATACATACATAATGCATATGTAGGCTAAGTGCTATGCCACAGCTTCTAGGCTAAATAAACCTATTGGAGTTGCCAGCAGGAGTAGTTGGCCCGTAATCAGAAACTCATAGTGCTAGAGAACTAGGCTGCTGATATATTCAGCCCTTGGTGAAAGGGCACTTCAGGATAAAGATGCAGTTGTCTGCGTTGTGATATTTCTGTGTTATCTTGCGGTCGTAGTGCTCTCCCTTGCACCTGAGGATTGATGGTTTTGTGGGGCCGAGCCAGATAAGGCCTCTCACTCACCACAGGCTGCTAGGGATCCATCTCAATCTCGATACAGAAAAAGTCTCAGTCCAATAAAGTCCGAATTGGAGCCGACAACTATTGCGTACCTCCTTACATTTTATAACAAAGGGCAGACCCAAAGGAGTCAGGCAAAACTAGAGATTGGTTGATGATTGGCTTTACAACACTACTGTAGTTGGCATTTAAAGGGTTAAAATAAATGTTACTGCAGACCAATGATGAAGTATACCTTGGAATGTGTCAGTGTCAGGTCTTAGGCAATTATCCACAAAGACGTTTGATATGGTATTTTTTTTCTTTCTCCCAGCAAGTTTGTGAGACCTTTTTTTGTTTTTTGTCAGTCCCCAGTTATCACGTAAGATGTTGAGACTGAGATTTCATTTTGGAGGTCAGCCAGCCCTGTGCCATTTCTCTTATAGAGAAGCCGGACACCTACCTCTTGGCCTCTGGCCAGTGTTATTGATGCTTTGGTATGGACTTTACTTGATACTGCAGGACTAGAGCAACGCTCCTCACCCATGAAGAGTTGTGCCTCCTAACTTCCGTGTTTAGACTCTCATTTGCTTTCCCACCCCCACTGCTAATTAAATGTTTGCTATTACTGTGTGTGTGTGTGTGTGTGTGTGTGTTTGCTTGCTATGTACCCCAGCTTCCAGCTTTCCAGACCCGGGTCTTGCTCTAGATGCTCCAGAGTCTCTCCTCACACTTTAAGCCTTTATTGGTATTATGGTCAGATAAAGTCTTTCCTGACATGCAACGATTCCAGCCTCTTAATTGCTCTCTGAGGCAAAAGTCGATTTCCTGTGCTCATCTTGCACATATTACCCTTTCAAGTGGGAGTCCAATTTCAGTTTAGGCTCTCACCCCTTGCCCTTTTAATCTTACTGTCTGACCATATAATCACTAATGAAATGTTCGTTTCTTAGTTTTAAAGGAGAGGGCCCCGAACCTCTCACCCAAACCCAGTCTTGTTGGATCTTTGTTCAGTTGTGGAGGATTCAGACAAAACACTCCAGAGGGAATGGTTCAGACAGGTTCACTTGTTGTGGCAGAGTGCTGTGCTTGCATTCTTTTTGCTTGATTTAGGAAAGCTGTGCAGAGCTGTGCTGCTTCCCCTTTTGTAAGCAGCCCCAAGGCTTTGGCTCTGTGTAGATTCAAAGCAACCAAAATAAACAGCACAAATATTAGACCAAATCCTGAAAAGGCTTGATAACTTTTGGTGTTCTGCAGACATCTGCAAAAAAAGACACGGATGAGCTCTGAAAGGGTGTTCAGTGTACATTTCTCTGTGGCAAGTTTTCCTGCTTTTCTTTTTTTCACTTCATGTTTTTTTCTTTCAGTCTTTTCTTTCATGGTCTCTACTTAACTCCTGGAATGAAGCACTACTGAAAGACTGGGGAATTTTGGCCTGAGCACTGCTTTGTTTCCACAACTCTGACCCATCTCCATGGGTGTGGCGGTTCAAGTAATGTTACAGCATCCAAAAGCCAACTCGCATATGCTCTCAACAGTGTTGCTAAAGGAAAGTAATTGAAGTTTTTCCGAGGTGGCACATTGAACCCTTGAGGGACTCGACTAATGAAGTGGAGAATAAGTGAATAATTGCTCCTAATAAACAGCCTGAATGATGTTCTTGATGACTTGCCGTTTTCTGTAGGGCAGCCTAGTTTATGGACGAAGAATCCTGCATGTTGATGGTGAAGCAGTGCATGGTTTAATAATCAAACAGCTGGCTTGCTCCCTTGGCTACACCTCCTGGGATACTCTATTGCAAGTCCGTTTTCTGTCCTCACCACCTGTAGAGGTTGGTGATTAGCCATCAGTGCCTGTCTGTGGACCTGGATGATGATTTAAGCTTAGTTTATGCTCTCTTGCCATAAAAAATGGATATGTTGGTATAATGCCTAATGCATGATGTCAATATTGAAGTGAATGAAATGTCTGTCAGTGGCCAAGAGTAACATCTGAAGACTCTCACAGAGTCCATATCCCCATCCTTTAGGCAAGGCATCCCCACACACATGAGGTGTGGTGCTCCCCCTCCTTGTATTCTTCCTGTCCCATCTGGCTCATCAGGGTGTGTCCCAGATCCTTTCCCTTCTGTGGAATCCCTCCATCCTGGGGGAAAGGAAGCAGCCTTGGCACAATCCGCCTAAAGCTCTCCCTGCCTCTTAAGCAGATGGTGTGGACGCATAACTGGATGCAACTGTATGACGGGAGGAGGGTGTTGTGCACATGGGAGCGAAAGTGTTGGATATACACGTGGCGTTTTAGCTCTTCGTGGTCTGCACGTTGAATGTTCTTCAGATGTCCTCTGCAAATTCTAAACGCATAACCAAATTCCAATCCCATGACCAAATCTAGCATAATTGGGCTACTAATATTGATAGAGTAGAAATCAGCCTCTATAATAATGACGTTGTAGATTTTATGCTCATCTCCAGACAGTGATTGTATTGTGGGGCGAAGGTGGTAGAGGTGCCGTTTGTGACTGGAGGGTTGCAGGTTTGAGCCCCGCTCTGCCTGACCCCATCAAAATGTCCTTAAGCAGGATACTGAACCCCAAATTGCTCCTGGTGAGCAGGTTGCCACCTTGCATGGCAGCCTCTGGGTGAATGTGGGGCATACATTTTAAAGTGCTTTGATTGCTCGCAGGAGTAGAAAAGCGCTATATAAATGCCGTCCATTTACCATGTTTTGTCCATGCTCAAGGTCCTGATCAGACTTGAGATCAGCCCACAAAATATGGTCCCCAGCAACAGTAATTTTCCACTTTGCAGCAAGCTAAGCTGTGATTTCCTGTGCACCCACCCCCCATCCCCCACCAAGACACTGATATCCTGTTATTCACCTAAAGGAAACATCCGAGCAGCATGTCTTTTGGGGATGGCCGAATTGGTCTTTCCCATTGTAGTGGGGGTGGGGGGTGGGGGCTATGTTTAGTTCTGCGGTCTCTAAATCCTCACGGTTCGCCGGCTCTCGGAGTACAGCTGTTCATCTCCAGGGGTTTCTGGCTAGATGAGCTCGAGCGTCCAGCATGATCAACAGGCTGCTGACGAGGAGCTGGGCCATCTTGACTCGCTTGACAAATCCCTGCTCAGTGTTTGGAGCGTCATGGGGCGCGCTGTGGGGTAATTTCACAGCCTGTCTTTTCACACGGCTTCAAAAGCACCAGCAAGAGAGTTGAGCCGCTTTTAAAAAAAAAAAAAGAAAGAAAGAAAGAAATCAAACTGCCCTTAAGAGTCATAGAAAAAAGCTTGGATGAAGAGAATTTTGTTTTTAGAAATGGAAATGGTTGTGTGTGTGACCTTTCTGCACCAGCTCCCTAGTGGATAGTGTTCCTGTGCTGAAGCTCATTGTACCCCTTCCACAGCGCGTCTAGCAGAGGACGAGTGAGTTTGGGCAGGAAGGTCTGAAACCCCAAGATTTCTCCAGAGCACTGCCAAGATTAGGGTCTTGTGGGGGGCTTCAGCTCCGATCACTGCCTGTTTGCTAACAGCTGTGTGTGGTTAAACCCTACTGGACAGCCAGTGTGGCATTTCACTTGTGTTTGCCTGTGCAAATAGAGCTTGTTTGCCATCAGTAGCATGTGTTTGCCCAAGTGTGGTCATTCACTTTGGATCATCTTACTTGTCAAACTGTCTGGTGGACTTAGGTGCTCCTGCCGCTTTGACCTGGTCAGGGTATTGTTCTGGGTATTCCTCCCAGGAAGGAATAGGCAATTAGTCCAGTCAGGCGACAAGTGCTTTAATCAGTGTTCATGACCACAGAATCCATGACTGAATTTTCTTGGAGCTGCATCAGTATGCATGAAAATACCCTACATATCCTAATGGTGGCAAACACTTTCCTATTTTATTACATAGTGGAAGTTTCTCTCTAATGTAATGTTTTATTTCTGTCTATTTGTGTGTGTCTTTGCCTTTTATGCTGATGCTCAGTCTTTTATACTGATGAGTGGTGTTGTTGATGTAGGCGGTGTCTGTCATCCTGATATTTAGTGGCAGTAAAAGAGGACAAGACCTAAAGATGGATGTGGAAGTGACAAGATTTAAAAAAAAAAAAAAAAAAGGAAGAAAGAAAAAGGTTTCTTTTAGCTTTTTGACACCCGTTTTTCAGATCTTGGAGTAGATCAGCACTGTGCCTACATCTTAGTGGGGGGTGGGGGGCTTTTGATCTTTGACTGTTGTTGACTTGTGGTGTTCTGTTGATTAGGTGATGATTTGTACAGTATGCCTCAAATGTGGTGAAAGTAGCTCGTGATGAGCGGAAGGAAGAGGATTGACACCAGCATGAGTTTGCTTGATTACAGCTGATCTAACACTGATAATAAGGAAGAGGGCAGAGAAGAGGAGAGGGAACAAGAGAGGGGGAATGTGAGAGAGAGAGAGAGAGAGAGGGAGGGACAGCGGGGGAGAGACGGCAGTATGCATGGTTCCACAACAGATGGGCTCGGGAAGCAAACGCCATTTCATTTGCATGATGGGAGCTAAGCCCGGTGACATTTTGAGAATGTGTGTGTGTGTGTTTGTTCATAGTGTGTGTGTGTGAATGTGTGAAGAGCTTTGCTTGGTGTGGCTGTTGTCTGGCAGTGATGAAGAGTAGTGGGTAGTGGTAGTCAAGGTCTGATTTTTATCCTGGTGCTCAGCGAACCCCCGCTCACTGAGGCTTCCAAGTAAACACCCCCTGGGCTGTTTTCAGTTCCAGCCATGTGCTGGTGTTCGGCCCCCTCACAGACCCCTAGGCCGTGTAGAGAGCCATGTAGAATTAGGCCAGCCTTGCTCACGACATACCTCCTTATGTCGTGGTTGGAAACACTGCCATGCAAGTGGAGATTGAGGACTGCTTCCTCCTGTTGCTGTGTTAGTATAGGCTACATATAACTATTTATAGAATAGGGTAAGTAAATGGAAATTATGAAAAAAAAACAGTACGATATATGATAAGATGTCAGCATCTAGTGTTTCAGATGTCTTTGCTCCTGTACGTACATGTTGTTTTGTGGGAACCTGAGTTTGTTTTTTCCAAAATAGAATTTCCTCACTCTCATGTGAATGTGGATAAATACACTCAAACGTCTTCAGGCTGATTTAGAGCGATCCAGCTAGACTGTAGCTCATTGACTTTCTTCTTCCATTACTGAACTGCACGTGTGTCGACATACACAGGCTATACGAGTTGCTTCCCAGCTGTCCCATTCTCTGCGGTAATTGCAGAGAGGAGATCAATTACTCATGTTTAGAGGATAATTTGACTCTTGTCTTGTGTATTGTTTGCGTCATCCGGGTCTTTGCAGGTGTCTGATTGGGTAGGAGCGGGGGGTGGGCGTGGGTGGCAAAACTAAACCCAAATGCATATATGTATTAGCATGTGAGAAGAAGGCTGGGGGTGTTGATGATTAAACCATCGTTTGACATGTCAGTCAAATCAAATTAAACTCAAATATATTTGTCGATTTTGTTCATGGTCACGGTCTTCCAGTTGTTGTTGGTTATGGAGCGCAGTGTGAACGAGCTTCTGTTTTATGATTGAGTGTTTCAGCATAATGAGTTGATGAAGACCTTATGGATTACAGCCTTAGCCTTGTCCTCTCATTTTTATGTCTCAGCTGTGTTTGCGCATACACTGCTGGATGAAGGTGACCCAAGACTGTATCTGACTTTACGTCGATGTGGTCTGTGCCTTGTCCAAAACAGCCCTCACCCCCAGTCCCTCAGACCCCCACACCCTGCGTGCTTCGAATGACTCATGCAGCGCTTGCGTAATGGGCGCGTAATGATGATGTAACTTCGCTGGCTAGGTGCTCATGGTGTGATTGGAAATGAGGATCTGGGCTTAGGGTGGAGGAGTTGAGGGAGGGAGGGAGGGGTGGGGGTGGGGTTTGCAGTCCATTAGCAGCTGATGGATGAAATTGAGGCACACTTACGTACTGGTCATCACACAGCCAGGCCTCACTTAAGTTTGCTTCCCTGAAATTACTCTACCACTATTCTATTACAACATATGAGTATTGCATGTGCGTGCTTTGTGAGGTTTGTATAATATAGTATTGTGGGTATATGATAACAGGGTGTCTAATGATGGCTGTGTCGGGTATAGTTGTGTATCAGTAAGCCTCATTGTGCAGTGGCACACTGTGTGAGTAGTAAACTGAAGTAATTCAGTTCGTACGAGGACTAAGAGCCCTGCTGTAATCTGTGAAGCACAAAGACCTGTCTATTAGAGCCCAGTTTCTGAATGTCAGTGCTGTATTGTTACATGCATTCCAGTTTTATGTGATATACTGACAATTGGAAAATAAAGGGCTTTTGGGGGTGTGCTATTTTTATGTCGGAGTCTGTGTTTATGGGTGTCTCACTCTACCTCTTCCTTCCTCTCTCCTTCTCTCCCTTGCTCTCTCTCTTCACTTCCCTCTGTATGTGTGTGTTGTGTGTGTGTGTGTCTGTGTCTGTGTGTCTGCCGCTTGTGCTTCGCTGCCTTTTTGCAGGTTGTTATCCCCATCCCTCCCTTATCTCTTGTCAGTCTGGGATGAGGGGGCTTGTCCTCTGGAGAGACTTTTGCCGTTTTCAGCTTGCCTCTTGAGTGATCATCAGAAGCCTTGATGTCTTGTCACATCTTAACACATCTCTCTCTCTCTCTCTCTCTCCAGGACACAGAGATTGCAACAGACTGCAACCATGTAAGTGCTCAAATCTCTAATTCCCTTACCTTACCTGTGGTTAATCACATTGTCAGTGCCATTTCTCCAGTAGTGTTAAAGCTCCCTTGTTTCCCAATGTCAGACTTACCATAAGCTCAAAACCAGCAGAAGACAGAAGGAGTTACTATTTCTTCCCCCCTTGGAGAGATTCCAGCTAAACCCTTCTGCAGTTTGGCTTTTTTTGAACTTTTTATGACACAGTATTCACTTGATGCATTTTGCGCCTTTTGCCCACACAGAGAATCAGTCATTTTATTTAACTGTAAAGAACACGTCATGGGGAAGGTTTTCTTGTTTAGTTTTTTGTTGTTTGTTGTTTATTTGCCAAATCATTTTCAGTAATGTAGAAAGGGCTTTATGAAGATGCATTTGCCAAGTCTTTTACAGATGTGGAACAAATAAACAAAAATGGAACAAATAAACTAGGGTTAGCAGAAGGGTTTGAGCCGCATTCACTGAAGTGCTGAATCACTCAGTGGCCAACAACAACATTTTATTGTGTGTGTCAGTGATCACCATTCAAATGAGGCAGTGTACTGCTGCAGAAAAACAAAGCTGAGAAACTGCTGCATCAAGAGCTCTAGTCCAACAGCAGGCTGCTTCTGCACTGGTGGTGACCGTAGGAGTCTGAAGGACAATAGGACGTGATTCATCCTCTTGAAAAAGCCCTCTCATCTCATGGAGCTGCTCGGCTGCCCTTAACGGATGTTAACAGCCGCAGAGGGGCGGAGAGGATTTTTTTTTCCCCCCTCCCTTTTTTCCTTCCCTCCTTTTTGAACTGGTGATGATGGATCACTGTGGCGCTGTGCTAGCTGGGGCATATAATAATAAGAACCGGGCTCAAAAGGCACTACACCTTATTTGACAAATACAGAGTTGTGCAAAAAGAAGTGGTGCAAAAAAACACCCTGGGATTAGCAATATTCAGGACAAAAGGGAGACGGGGGCACTTCTCTCTGACAACAGATAGGGGAACACAGACAACACAGAACACAGAGAGAATGTGGTCCCCAGATGTTCAGTTGTACAGTAGCTGAGGAGCTGAAATTCATTTTCAATCTATTGAAAGGCATTTATGTTTACAATTGAAAGTAATGGAAAGCCAGCGGGAGAGGGAAATGGTTCTCCTTGGAGACCCTGTGCGCGTGGTCAGTATGTTGTTTGGCTATACGCCACAGTGCCCCCACAGGGTTGTCCTAACATTTTGGATTCTGTCTAAATGGCCATGGTGTAGGACTTAATTATTAGTCCTTGTAATTGTGTTACAGCACAAGGCTTCAAGCCTTTGTCCCTCAGGTGTAAATCCAACCTCAGTCTATTCCTATGTAATTAACTTGCCTGCTTAATGACAGGGTGAGAGGTGGCATGGGCTAGGGGGGATGTTTTTTTTTTTTTATTATTTTTTCGGTCAGAGTTTTCCCTCACTATGATGGCCTTTGGGTACACAGGACAGGCTATGGGAAATCATTCTTCAGTAACTTTCCACAGTATTTTGCAGCATGAAGGATTTTGTTGGCCTTCGGTTATAAAAACACCCATGGCACATTGCGCGACCTTTGGCACCCATCACTCCAAAGGAGGGGTTAAGTGAACAGTGGCGGTGTCGGAAGATAAATATAGACGTTCTTTTGTAGCCGCGGCTTACTGACCTACAAAAGCGGTCTCCTTGAGTTAGCATGCCAGTCACTGGAGTGGATTTGTCAGGGATGAATTTGTGGTCTGGTCAACAAACTCTCCAGCACTGGCCCTGGAGGGGAAAGAATAGTTGTATTGATTTAAGAAGTATAAATAGCCAGTGTTTTACAAAATAACCTTGATGTTTGTTGATTAGCTTTTAAAACTGGGCACTCTGATCTCAAATGACCCCACTGCGCAAGAGATTTGAAACAGGGGCATTTTACACAATTCCCCCAGGACTCTGGATGTTTTGAGTTTTCCACAGCCTTATTATAACCTCTTTGTGTGCAGCATGGCGCTGTCTTCTGTGCTGCTGGTCGGGGAGAAACAAACAGGTCATGGTGTCCACAGGCTGCCCACAGCTTCCCCCACGGAGCAGAGACGCTGCTCTGCCACGTCCTGTCGGACTTGTTAAAAGTAGCGGCTCTGGTTTCAGCGCAGTGCAGTAAACACAGGCTGAGCAGAATCACCGTCCTGCTGTTTCCCTCTCTGATTGCACCACCACAACAACTGCTTATCTCTCCTGTGCTTCTCTCCCCCTCTGTCAACTGCTGCTACACTCATTTCTGCACACCCTCTCCTCTCTCTCTCTCTCTCTGTTTCACAGCTGCTGTGGAACTACAAGCTGAATCTGACCACAGATCCCAAATTTGAGTCAGTTGCTGGGGAAGTGTGCAAAACCACCATTGGTGAGGTGAGTAACACACACACTCAGACACACAGTCCAATATTAGCTCATCCTTAGGGCTTCTGATTACAGTAGGTTGTCATGTTCAGTCCAGCACTCCCAGCTAATTGGACATATTTATACCACAACTGCTCCCAGTGATTTGGATGCATGAACAGCTGGACTCTGGTGTGTTATTCAGTATGGTCAGAAATTTGAACTGGTTTTGAAGTGATTTTGCTGACTGATTACCTGTCAAGGGCTTGTTTTGTTATCCATCGCTTTAGTATTTTTGACAGTTCCTCTCCATCATGTCTTAAATCATTCAGGGCTATGTTATGCTGTTTTTCATTTTCTGTGAGTGGAAGGGTCTTGCTCAGGAGTGAATTGTGGATAATTGCGTATTGTGTACAGTCAAAGATGTGGACAGCGCTGGTTTCAGAAGGAAAAATCTCACCATGTATTCCCTGCCTTTGTACTTAACACATATGATCTCAGTTATTATCTGATCTAACCTGGAGGAAGAGTTGTGCTAATTCTCATCAGCTGGTGCACTGAAGGGTTGGAAAAAAAAATTTTAGCAGGAGGACTTTCATTTTCTAAACCCAGGATGGATGTCTACCTCTTGTCAGTTGACATGACTGTGTACTTGAAGGCTTTTCACACACACACACACACACACACACACACACACACACACACACACATATATATACATGAGAGAGAGATCAGCTAATATGCATGCAAACATGCACACATCACAAAACGGAGATCATTCAAGGAACAGACATTATATCTGCTGAGCAGACACTGATCCGCTTAACGGAAACATAATGGTCTGTTAGGTGCTGCTGCGGTGGTGCTTTGTAGTGGCGACAGAAAGCCGCGCTGATCAAAGAGCGCACACAGATGCGGGTGTGGGTGTCCCCAACAATGGGGGCCATCTCTTAATCGCTGCGCTTGGGCGTCGGAGCACAGAGCAGCGCTGGTGCAGGCCGCTGTGATCCTCTTAACTGGGCCTTTGTTATGAACACACTGGTGTTTGGCTAATGACTCTTTTAGTGCTGGACTCAGCTGGCAGCACCCACTGAACTCAGACTGGTTGGATCGAGTCCAGGGGGAAAAAAACTGACCTTGAAGTCCTTCGTGAGAGGACCATTACTTGATCAACTGATGTTTGTTTTTGCATGTGGCTGTCCTGCCGCGCGAGTTGGTGACGGCAAAGCCAGCGCTTTCAGTCACTTAATTGCTTTACTTTTAAAAGCCTGCTGATATGGAGGAGGTAGAAGGCAACTTCATATTGTATTGTTTTAAAAATAGTGTGTTTTGATGAGTAGTTCTTTCAAAGCTCCATCCATTGTGGTTGATGTTGCCATATTGCACTGGTCCCATAGTCGTGGAAGTCCTGGAAAGGAGGAACGTAGTAAATTCATTAGAAGTTTTGGAAAATCATTCAGTTTGATTTTGTCGACCAGGCAGGAGACGTGCTTCGATATGGTTTATGTTATTGGAGGCTATGTTTTTATTTTGCCACAGAATTTGGTCATTCCTTTTGCCTTGTCCTCAACATAGTTGTTGCTGCACGTACATGTAGAATGATGTTAAAGGTGGGTGAGAACACACATTCGCACAAATTTTGTGATTTAACATAAACTTGTGTTTCAACACACATCAATTACATGTATGCAGTAGTCATGGAAAGGCCGTACCTTAAATTGGATACCCATTGAAGGTAGAGCAGCCCCCTTAGTGTCGCGTTTGGAAAGAGAGAATGAGAGAGAAAGAGAGAGAGAGAGTGCTGTTTTGTTGTTTATCACTGTCATTACTACTACAGTCTTAGTGTTCGCTAGCATACGTCACGTGTCTTTGGCCTTTTTTTAAGAGTTAGCGGTCTTCTTTGCAACAGTGGAGCAGGAGTATAGAAACACAGGAGTGAGTATACAAACAGGAATAAGTAAGGACTCTGCGACTGAGGTTGACGGGGGAAAATCATGAGAAATTGTTTATATTTTTGCCTGTGAAAATGGGTAGTAATCCTGAATATAGGCAGTAGGGGTAGAGGCTGTGCTTTATAGGTTTTTGTTTTTTGTTTTTTGTTTATTTTTAATGTATAAACTGTCAAAGTTCTGTTGTTGCTGTTTTTTAATGGCCCTATTCCACAGATCAAAGAATGCGCAGAGGAGGAGAAGGGTAAGGGCTATCTTGTGTCCTGTCTGGTGGATCATCGTAGCAACATCAGCGAGCGGCAGTGCCACCAATACGTCACCAAAATGGCCACGATCATCTTCAGTGACTTCCGGCTCATCTGTGGGTTCATGGACAAGTGTCGTGAGGACATCAACGTGCTGCACTGTGGTAGCATCAGCACTGGAGAGAAGGTAGGCTTTCAGGCTTTCAGTTCCATGGGACTATGGCCTTAGCCCAACACACACACACATTGTCATAATATTGAAGTAGTCTAGGAGAATTGCCAGAGATCCCTTTGTTAATTTTTTTGAATATTCATGAAATGCTGTAAGCATGAAGAATGTCTTGTGTCCCTTGTTGACCATTGGAGGCAGTTATTCTGTCATCCTGCGGGCCTGAAGCCACTGATGGGCACACAAGTGTCCTTTGGACAGAAGCTGTACCATTGATTTTATTTTGGCATTGCTGATGAGCCCCGGGTCAGACCGCAGGAGGGTCAGAGCCTGGGTATTTATCCTGTTCCCTCAGACGTGTTTATTGTTCACCCTTCTACCCCTGCAGACAAAACCACTGAGCCG
Organism: Tenualosa ilisha; assembly: GCA_015244755.2. Classification (NCBI taxonomy): domain Eukaryota; kingdom Metazoa; phylum Chordata; class Actinopteri; order Clupeiformes; family Clupeidae; genus Tenualosa; species Tenualosa ilisha. The sequence goes on from PYXC01000629.1 coordinate 11,675,092, forward strand.
GTGTGCATCACACCTGAGGCCTCGTGAGTCATGTTGCTGCAGCGGCGTGTGAGAGAATCTTCCGGAGTGGCTACGGGCAAACTGTACTTGCTTTGGCTTTGGTTGGGTCGATGGTTATCTACAGTTGTCCACAGAGCACATTCCCAGGCTAGGCTGCACATTTTTGTCCTGTGATTTCATGCAGTGGTTTCTGTTTCTGCAGGTTGGCAAGCTGGCTCAGGTTTTGTGTGCAGGTATCTGCAGGTTATGTAGGTTAGCTGCTAACGCTTGAATTTGCTGTGTGATATAGGCGGTCGCTTGGCTGTTGCCTCTCCTCTTCTTCCTCTCAATTTAACATCCTTTCATGACTGTGGCTGAGAGAGGTTTCATATTTTAGTGCTCAAGTGTGGTTAGCTAGCCTGGTGTTCAGTAGACCGGAAGCTGGCTCTCGCTTTCTTGGTCTCTATCTCACTTACTCTCTCTCATGCCCCCCCCCCCCTCTCGCACACTCTTTTTTTCTCTCTCTCTTTCTTTTTTCTCTCTCTTATGCTCACTCTCTCTCACTCTCACTCTCCCTCTCCCTCTCCCTCCACTCAGTGTTTCTGGTTTGTTCTTGATATTATCTCTTCAGTCTGTCTCTCTTGCTCTCTCCCATGTGTGAATGTGTATCTGGTTCTGTGTCTGCGATTTTGTTCTGTGTTGTCTCTGCTATCAGCACCGAGCGAACTTGTAACATTTGACCCGTCCTGTATGCATGTCTGCAGCAGGCCTGGTTTATGACTCTGTGAGTGTGCAGATCTCTGCATGTCGGTACATGCAGTACATATCAGTGATGTCTCTTGCCAGCGCGTGGTTTGTCTTCCAGGCAGTTTTCACCTGTGGGGTCTCCTCTCCTCTAATCCCCAGTTCAGCTGTCTTTAGTCATACTGCTGATCATTGTGGTTTATGCCTCTGTCTGTCTCGGAGCAGACCACAATCTGATGTTGGAGGGGTTTAGTGTTTTCACAGACAGGGTGGTTCCAAATTCCTGCCTGTCCCATTCGTGTCCCGAATTTTTTTTTTTCTTCCCTTTGCAGCGACGTGGTTTTCTAACTCAGCGCCAGAAAATTGGTTTTGTGTTCCTGAACGTGAACTCCGACTGTTCTGAGCTGAGCACCGCCTCTGGTCTTAGCCTCAGGGCCTGATTTGAAGTGTGTGATTATTTTTTTATGTTATTTTTTTATTGCTGTGTTCTGTCTCGCTTCATGTGGAAGTTCTTGGAGCTTTTTGTGTTCTCTGTACAGACAGCAGCTCTCCCGATGTGCAGAAAACAACTGAAAACACATCTTCTACATTACTAACTAACCCAGTTTCACATCTCCGGCCAACTTCCCCTCTGGCTTTTTATTTAAATTGTTTAACGCTGTGTCTCTTCCTCTCTCTCTCTCTTTTTCTCTGTCTGTCTCTCTCTCTCTCTCTGTCTGTCTGTCTGTCTGTCTGTGCTTTGATTGTTTTGCATACTGTCCATCTCTCTATCTCTCTTGTCTTGTTTTCAATGTGCAATGTGTTTCAATGTGCTTTTGTCTATTGTTTTTTGGTCTGCACACACTGTGCATGAATGTTTATGTATGTTGAGGCAGAAGAAAGAAATGACCCATTAAAAGTATTTTAAAAGTCTTTCTCTATTGACCCCCTCCTTCCTTCTCTCTCTCTCCCTCCCTCCCTCTTTCCCTCTCCTTCTCCTTCCCCCTCCCCGTCTTCAGGACCTGCATTCTCAGGGCGAGGTGATTGCGTGCCTGGAGAAGGCTCTGGTGCGGGAGGCGGAGCAGCAGGATCAGCAGCAGGAACAGGCCCACTCCATCCAGGACGGCTGCAAGAAGGCCATCATGCGTGTGGCCGAGCTCTCGGCCGACGATTTCCACCTGGACCGCCACCTCTACTTCGCCTGCCGCGAAGACCGTGAGCGCTTCTGTGAAGACGTACGTCAGCCCTGCCTCAGTATCATTGGCACTGTGATCCACTGACAGGATTTACTTCCTCTGTATTTTAATGAGACAAGATTATATTGGAGCTTATCTGTCCTAATGCATTTATGGAAGCCGTTTCGGAAGAGAGGTTTAGAAGGGTACGTTGGGGTGTGGAATGTAAATTCAGATTGTAGAAGGTAAAGTCAAGTTGGAGATGTACTAAAAATTCTGTTTTTGAGACGAGCATTACCTCACTGATTGTGGCATTACCCCTGAGTGTGGAGGTCTATACACTCATTGCCCTTCTAGATTGATAATAACTTGAATTGGTGCCCCTGCCAGTGGATTTGTTTGGAATCGTGCTCATCTTTTCAAAGCCATCACTTGGCCATGACATGCCTCATTTCCATGGCTGTTTATTCTGGAGACTGACATTTCCTCACCCATCTCACAGCTGTGGGTCCCTTTTACCAGGGCCTTCTGTGTAGACTAGAGGGATGTGTGTGTGTGTGTGTGTGTGTGTGTGTGTGTGTGTGTATGTATGGATGGGGGGTGGGGGTTGACAGCTGTTCCCCAGAGATGAGGCCTGGTGGCAGCAGGGCAGCAGGAGGAGCTGGAGTCTCAGCTGCAGTGTGTCTGGTGTGAATATGTGGGCATGTCCTCCAGGGTCTCACACACATGTTCCTTAGATCACACACACACACACACACACACACACAGATAGGGAGAAGGAGAGGGGGATAGAGCAAAAGACAGACAGATACTGGGGTCACACACAGACGCATACACATAGAGCTTAATGATCACTGAAATCAAACAAAAGAAAAGCTCGTTTACACAGGAGGTCTGGGGTGATGGACAGAAATAGGCCATTTGCAATCACATAGTGACATCTGGCTCAATGACCCCCGTCTCAAACAAACAGCCCCGACTCCGTATTGTGGCAGAGAGACTTGAGCAGTGCTTTGTGGGCTGTTTGGCATTTGCCTTTCCACAGTCTGCAATTTATATCCGCTGCACTGAGTCGGCAGAGACGTGTCTCAAACGCAGCACTGAACAGTACAGCATGTGTCCCGAATTGACTTTTTAAGAAATGTCTTCGTGGGTGGAAGTAAGACACAGTGGTCCCCAGTCTCTCATGTGGATGTCCACTGGTGAAATATTTGCTAGTGGAGATCCAGTGTGGATTTGGCCATGTTGGCATGGTTACATCCCTTCATGGATTTAATTTTAGAAGAGCCACAGTTTTATCCTTCCCAGATGGCTTTGTTTGTGGTGAAGGACAACTGTTTGTTTTGTGAAGCCTTATTGATCATTTCTTGATGTCAACACTGATCGGAATGTGATTGCCATGTGTTGATGCCATAGTCAAAATATGTTAGGCACATGTCTGTTCATATGACACCTTTTAAGGTCGCATATTGATCTGATCATTTACCACACTCTTCCTAAGAATTTTCTGAAAATTACTGCTACAGTTCCTGTTTAAAATATAGAAATTCTGTTATATTGCAGAACTGATGAACTGATAACCAGTTATTTTGCAGTTGCTACTCAAAAGTTAGAGTGTTTTTGAGTGTGCGTAGGTTTAGTTTTTAGCTATGAACAAATACCAGATTAAGAAACATTGGTGAATGCAAACTCTTTTTGAAATTTGCGCAAATTTTTACACAAGATTAGTCGGTGGATGAGGCCCATTTATCTTAGCTTCAGTTTGAACTTTGATCTGAATATTTCATCCATAGGGGTGTCACTTTTCATTAAAAACATGTGCAAGCACATCTTTAGCCTGGTGAGTCTTGAGTCCAGACCTGAGGCCAGTGTTTTGTTTATTTGACTGAATAGCCTTGTGGTTGAGCGCTGATAGTCATAATTTTGAACACCCACTTGTGAATGTGTGTACTGCTCGTCTGAGCGCTTTCTGCTTTGCACTGGTTGAAGGGGGAAGGTCATTAGAGAGGGCTCTTATGCACAGACGGAATATTCTCAGTGCCTGGAGCAAAGGAAGCAATCAGGCCTCCTCTCAAGTTGTGGCAATGGAATCGCAGCGAGCTCGCTCACACACACACGAGCGCACACGCATTCACACACACGCACACGCATTCACACACACGCACAAGCATTCACTCACGTACACACACATTCACTCACGTACACACACATTCACTCACGTACACACACATTCACTCACGTACACACACATTCACTCACGTACACACACATTCACTCACGTACACACACTTCTCTCGCATACATTCACAAGGGACACGCTCAATAGCAGACCATTAAAAAATAAACTATACAACTTGCAGTTGCAAAACTTGTCTTAGGAAGTGTTCTGTAAGAGAATGGAAGCGTATGTGGCAGTGTTGAAAGAGAGAGTGTGTGTGTTTGTGTTTGTGTGTGTGTTTTTGTGTGTGTGTGTGTGTTTTTGTGTGCATGCAGCAATACTGATGGGGAGTTGCCTGTTCTCTTGCAGACTCAAGTTGGAGAGGGACGAGTGTACAAGTGCTTGTTCAACCACAAATTTGAGGAGGCCATGTCAGAGAGGGTATGTATGTATGTATATATATATATATATTTGTCCCTGCCTGCCTCTCTGGGCTCTGTGTGATCACCCATTAATGCCTGGGATGTCAGGGCCCACTCAAACATTTGCATTCTTACCGAGCGGAGTGCTGCGGTTGAACGCTGAGATCATATGCCTGCTACTTGTTGGACTTCCGGCAGCCTACACAAAAATGAAGTTGGGAGAAAGGGAATGACTCAGTTTACTGCATAGCCACACATCTATTATAAAAACCCACAGGAATGTCACTGGCATCAGGCCTGGGTGTTTGTATGCTAGACTTAGAGTGTGTGTGTGTGTGCGTGCATGCGCATTGTGTCTGGATGGGGAAAGCCTGTCAGTAAACATGCCTGCGGTCTTTCTCTGAAGTGCAGAGACGCCCTCACCACCAGACAGAAGCTGATTGCTCAGGACTACAAGGTCAGCTACTCGCTGGCCAAGGCCTGCAAGACAGACCTGCGCAAGTACCGCTGCAACCTGGACACCAACATGCCCCGGGCCCGTGAGGCTCGTCTCTCCTACCTGCTCCTCTGTCTGGAGGCTGCTGTACACAGAGGTGTGTGTGTGTGTGTGTGTGTTTGTTGAGTGTAACTAGTTTCTATCTGAGATTACCCTATAAGAAATAAAGGCCCTTGTAATAAGCAAAGTAATCAGTGTCTGCTCTATGCATGTGTGTGTGTTTTTGACTCCTAATGATGTATAATAATACCCTCACAGGGCGCACGGTGAGCGGCGAGTGCCAAGGTGAGATGCTGGACTACCGCCGCATGCTGATGGAGGACTTCTCGCTGAGCCCCGAGATCGTGCTGCACTGCCGCGGCGAGATCGAGGCCCACTGCTCCGGCCTGCACCGCAAGGGCCGTACCCTGCACTGCCTCATGCGCGTGGGCCGCGGCGAGAAGGGCGCCGCCATGGACGGCATGTGCCAGAGCGCGGTGAGCACCGAGCGTCTCGCTCCCACTCTCTCGCCCTCACTCCGCTCTCTACGGGCCGCAGCGTCTTCACACGGTGGTCTCTGGCTTGGGGTTTTGGAGTCGGCGGTTGATAGTCCTAAACCAAATGTTGTCGTTTCCCTTTGGGGAATGATTGTTTGCTTTCTGTGGTGCTTCTCATGTCGCCTCCTTTGTTGGAACAATTGGTCACAGTCAGAGGTCTGCGGCCCTGGAGATTTGGTTTCCTGCGCATCAAACCTCAGTTGAGAGTATAGGCTTCACCTGTTAAAAATATACAATATCCATTTGCAGCTGCCACAAGCTAATTCTGTTGTTGTTAAATCTTGTATGATGCTGTACACTGGTAGCCTGATGCATCAAACGCTTTCACATCATGTTTCACTTTGTGCAAAGTGTCTGAAACCTGTCCAGTGGGATACGTTTGCTGCCCGGCGGACAGATGCTTTCTGCTTCAACTGCTTGGTTGTGAAGTATGTTACGCGCTTCACCCATCAGGAAATAGAATTTTTTTAGATCCAAGCAAACTGCACCTAAGCTATGTATGTATGTCCAGATATATATATATATATATATATATATATATATATATTTAATGGATATTTCTGTATCTAAAAAAACATTTTTTGTTTACTTTAGAAGATGATTTGAAAAATCTTCCCTGTGAATGAGCTAAAATGCTGTTAAAATATAAAGATATCTGGATACATATTCAGCATGCTTTGATCTAAACAAATTGTGAATGGTAGCACATACTGTGACTAGAGCCTTGCAGACTAGTAAGTATGCATATGTTTCACTCTTAGACAGATGAAAAGCGAAGGCCCCCCCCCTCTCTCTCACCTCTTCTCACCTTCACACTCACAGTAATAGCCTAGACATCAGGCCATGTCTCTTTCTCTCCTTTTCTCTCATGCATGCGCACACACACACACACACACACACACACACACCAGAGGAGTTACGGTTCACCTTCCCAAAATAGAGGTCATCATTAAAGAAAAGATGAAAAATGAAAGTAGCGGTCCTTCCTTTATACTGTTTTGTCAGCCATCTGGATTTGCAAGTTGGCCCAGTTTCCGGACTAATGAGTTAAATGAGCCGGATCTCAGTGGAGCAGAAACACAGAAGTACTACGCCGCTCTGGTCTCCTGCACAAATAACATAAACACACACACATGCTCAAACACACACACACGCTCAAACACACTTTTCATGCGCTTTGTGTTTCCTCCTTCATTCCATTTTCTTTCTAAAAGTCTGTTCCTTGTTGTTCAGGCTGTTTCGTTTGCCACTATTGGTCATCACACGTGCGGGGGAATGCAAGTGTTTATTAGAGAAAAATGACCACTCACTGCCATTCGCTCTTTTGTGTTCAGAGTTCAGGGTCATCACAGGGTCGAGATAACGCCTTTAACATGTCAGACTTGGTATTCTCCAACACCACCAGCTCATTGAACCCCAGGTTGAAGCCTCAAGCCAGCCAGCTGTAGCCGTGGGGAGTCTCGCTGTCAGTCAGTTGGTAGTGCTGAGTGACAAACGCTGTCAAGCCATAGATGGGATTGCAGAGTGTGTGTGTGTGTGTGTGTGTGTGTGTGTGTGTGGACTGAAGCCCCTGTGCCGGTGTGTCTTGTGCCTCGCAGCTCCAGACATTGATCCAGTCGGCCGACCCCGGAGCGGACTACCGCATCGACCGGGCGCTCAACGAGGCCTGCGAGTCGGTCATCCAGACTGCCTGCAAGCACATTCGCAACGGAGACCCCATGTGAGTATTTCTGTACGTCTAATGTCTTCTGTGTTAGCCCGCAGGCCAGATGGGCTTGTAGTGCACTCCCACCTCTCAACGAAATCAACATTTTTCTGTTTTTTTTAAAAGCTCTGCCCATGCTGAATGTGAATTTGAATATTAAGAAAATTATGGGATGCACTACCTATTTCAGCCACATGTGTTGAAATACATTACAGAATGATGCATTGTCTGTGGTGTGGAGGATGTTGGGACATATCTCTTGATTCACAAATCTTTAAAACAGGCCTCTGTGTGGACAGGTGGTACAATTTTGCCCCTACCCTAAAGTGAAACAGGTTAAACAGCAAGGGTTGGGATGTGTTCATTTAGCCTTTAACTGTGACCACAGTAATGACAGGGGGCGGGAGACAGAAAGCATAGCCTATGGGATGAAATCTCATGGTCACTTGTTGTTTGTCTGTAGTAAAAAAGAAAGTATTGTACTGAAGGTACATCCCCTCCGGTGTTTTTCCAAATCTTGCTTGAATCGTATTGGTATTTTTAATGCGAGAGCGTAATGGGGAGTTTTTTTGTGGGCATGTGTATCTTGAGAGTGTTTTTGCAGGTGTAAATGAGGAGTGAAATGAATGCTATTTCTGCTCGGGTGAGGTTAACTATTTTGAATCGGTGCCGTGTGTGTGTTGATTAAAGACTCATGCCTTTAAATTAACCAGTGGTCTCAAATTGCCGTATCACACTCCTGATACGTCTCTGAATCCCCAACTTGGCTTTGTTCTCTCATTAATGCGCTGGACTGTATCCAATTATTTGGGCTTTCTTTTTAAAGACAACCCTCTCCCATGAATACATTATTGTTAGTGGTTGGGGGGGGTGGTTGGGCAGGGAGAGAGAGAGAGAGGGAGAACTGAAACGGAATTCAATTGACTCGGACATCAGGCGTCTGTGAACTTTTCACAAAACTCCCCGCTGAGCTGAAGGGCCCTCTGTGACCGGCATTCTTAATGATCTGGGCCTGAGGAGACAGAGAGGCAGACCAAGCTGTCACTATCAGCAGATTACAAATGCGAATATGTGTGTGTGTGTGTGTGTGTGTGTAGGGGCACGTGCCTCTGTGTGTGGGATGTCTGGTCTGTGTGTGTTTGTGTGTGTGTCCTGAAGTGTGTTGCCGCGTGCACACATGCAGAGTGGATAATGAGGAACCCTGCATGGAGATGTATTTGCGCTGCGTTCACTAAAGAGCTTGTCACAGTTGAGAGGAATGAGAGCAAAGCAGTGAAAGACTGCAGTGCACAGAGTCTCCAGGGTCTTAAGGGGAGCCATGTATGTGTTATTTCTAATTGGCTTTACGTCAAAGGAAGCTGTAACATTGTCAACTCTATCTATTTTTTTTTTTGCCACCAGGATTTATACTGATCTTTGTCATCTGTTGTCTTTTCTCGAATTTTGGTTCTCGCGGACCGTCGCTAAAAGCCGCTGGAGTTGTCTGAAGATGCTGAAAAGGCAAGCTAGAGGTTATTGCTGAGGCACTCACATACTATGTGGTAACCTCAGTTGGTTTTTAACAGGGGTGTAGTGGACGTTGGACCCCCCCCCCCAATTCCTGAAGCAGAAAATAGTATTTCTCACTGTGTTAATATGAGGCGTACATAGCATTGCATTAACAAGTTGTATCCCCACTAAAAATATCCCCACCACATCTCTGGTTTTCAAGATTTGTGAAAACCAGTTGTTGTAGTTCTGGTGTAGTAGGCTTGGTTGTTGGTATTTGTTGCTGAACTTGTTCCTAAATGGTTCCAACTAAGAGGACTCACAGGGGACTATGTTGTATTGAGCTCTGTGTTGTGTGTTGTATCGAGCCAGTTGTTCTTGAATCCTGCACCCTGTTTCGTAAGTTTGGTCTTGGTTGTTGATTGTACACATCGTGTTTCACTTTGTGCAAAGCGTCTGAAACCTACCTAGTGGGATACGTTTGCTGCCCGGTGGACAGACTTTCTGCTTCAACCAATCGCTACTGCTTGGTTGTGAAGTATGTTACGCGCTGGAATGTGCCATATAAGTTCAGCGTCGTACAAGATTGCTTTCATCCCTCCTGCTGTTCGGTGATTGGTCCGCATAGCTCAGAGCCGGTTGAAACGGAAGCCTATGGACAGATCCCTGACGCAGTGGTGGAGCTAAATGAGAAATTGAGTGGAAGCACGAGGTGGCAGTAGCTGGCTACTATGCCGGTGATTGGCCTTGATAGATTTGTTGATCGGCCATTGTGGGATTTCCTCTCTCCAATAACAGAAGGAATGGAACGTCTTTGCTCTGTATTTCGGTAATGAAACTTGGGTGAAAGAGAGTGTGACTGTATGACTGACCACACCCTTGCTGTGTGTGTGTGTGTGTGTGTGTGTGTGTGTTTGTACACATGTTTGATGATTGTACCCTTACTGTATCTGTGTGTCTTTGTATGAGAGTGTGTGACTGGTTAACTGACAACACCCTTGCTATATGTGTGTGTGTGTGTGTGTGCGCACATGTTTGCTAAGGGTTCCTGTGTGTGTTGCTGTGTTTGCCCAGGATCCTGTCGTGCCTGATGGAGCACCTTTACACAGAGAAGATGGTGGAGGACTGTGAGCATCGGCTGCTTGAGCTTCAGTACTTCATCTCCAGGGACTGGAAGTGAGTGAGCGCCGCCTCCCCAACCAGCTCCCCTTACTTTGCCTGACACACGCCAAAATAAGAGCACCTCACTTGACTCAACTTCTGTTTTTCAGTAGATTTTAATTGCCGTTGTGGGCTAGCACGTCTACCGCCAGTATTCAAAAGGTCCTGAAGGTATTGAATAAAATGCGTTAATGGTTATGGAGCTAAACTCTAATGGCGTCTCCTGTTGCTGGTTTAGTACACGTGTTCAGTAACACAGAGCCTTTTGTCTTTACGTTTAAACTGATGCACACAGTGTTGGCTGTTCATCAAATCTCCACGTCTTTTGTAAATGCCTCAAACGAGCCGTGCTGTAAACGAGTGTCAAGTGCTTAATTGGCAGCGGCGCCTCTTCTGCAGAGGGCTGTAGAGTGAGGTGACCAATTGGCCCTGACCCCACCCTTTCAAACCCCCCCTCATACACACACACACACATTCCCACACACATACACACACATTCACCTCTCCCATTTCCCAGCAGGCACTTTTGAGAGAGTGTGAGCTAGCTTCACTCCGCCGTACGGCCGCTAACACTAATGCCCCTCGGCCGCCCATAACGTCATTCACAGCCCATTACTTTTAAGTAGTTTTTAATAGGCCAGCTCTGGAGCAGCAGTTGGGTGTAATTGCCCATTATGACTGACGGCACTCATCCTCCCTCTTAATTGGTAGTTTGACTGCTGCCTCTGCCTTTGATTCTCTCTCTCTCTCTGTCTCTTTCTGCCTCACTCACTCACTCACTCACTCACTCACTCACTCACTCACTCTGTCTGTATGTGTGATGTGATGCTCTGAGTTTCTAGTCAGTGTCTGAGCTGAACTGTTAGTGTGGCTGGAGACGCCAGAGCCCCTTGATGCAGCCTTCAAGCTAGTCCAGGCGACAGCGCTTACCGTGCGAGCGAGCAAGCCAATGTGTTCGGGAGCCCGGCAAAATGTTTCCTCTCGAACACATCCAAGCAGTACTGGCAGTGGTACGCACGGCCACAGACGTGTTCCTGCTGTACCTGCTGCGGTCGCATACAGCCCATCCTCTCGAACAACACAGTCAGACGTCAGAGCTGTTTGGGCAGGACCATCTGACTCTTAGTGGTTTTGAGTGTTGGCATGGAGGTGATGCAGCAGAGACACGGAAACTGATTGTTATCTCTGCTGCACATCCTGGAAGAGGTGTTGTGTCACACATCCTGATAACCTCTCAGCATGCTGTATGTCTGAGGGAAAGTATCAACCCAAAATGCAAAACTGTTGTAGATAATTTAGCATTTTGGGTTGAAGGATATGTAGATTGATGCTAAGTGTGTTTTCATGGCACAAATTGATAATACTTTTCAGCTTGCTGACTGGTTTTAGACTTATTTTTTGGAGCATAAATCTTATGTACATTTAGAAACTCTTAATTAACTTTGTCACTTGATGCTTATGACCTTACAATTAGGAGGACATATATCAGTACAAATAAGTAGATATGAATGTCAACTACAGCCTAGCTTTTTCTGTGTTTCTTGAGGGTGTAAGGAAAGCTTTGACTGACCTTATTTGACCCCTGACCCCTCTCAGACTGGACCCCATCCTTTACAAGAAGTGCCAGAGTGACGCAGCCCGACTCTGCCACACCCATGGCTGGAACGAGACCAGTGAGCGCATGCCCCCTGGCGCTGTCTTCTCCTGCCTCTATCGCCATGCCTACCGCACTGAGGAGCAGGGCAGACGGGTAAGATGGCACTCACATAGATGGGCACCCCCTGTCCATGCAGAGGCCCTCAAAGTCACTGATACTATGTGTACTAGTATCAAAGTCACTGATACTATGTGTACTAGTATCAAAGTCACTGATACTATGTGTACTAGTATCAAAGTCACTGATACTATGTGTACTAGTATCAAAGTCACTGATACTATGTGTACTAGTATCAAAGTCACTGATACTATGGCCTTTGGTCTCCTCCAACCAGGCATAGAGGAATCCACTCGAGTCTGATTTGTTCCGTAATTTTAACAGACTTGTGACTTGACCCGGACATGCTTACTGATGACTCAGGCTTGAACTCGGACTTGAGTGTTTTACTGTGATCTCAACACTATTGGCTTCAGGCTTTTCCTACATTCATATATTCCCCTAAACTGGCCTTTCTGTAAACCCACCGAGCATTCCTCATAAATTCATTACATCTGCTGCTTCTTAGCCACAATATCGTTAGCGACATGCATATCACTCAGCTACTAAGACCAAAGTTTGCAAAATTACCATCTGCACCAGTAAAGTTCACATGTATACAATAGTTTACAGTACCATCAAAATAATTTATTCTCAAACTGGCCTTGCAAACAGTTATGTAGACATTCATTTAGCTATCTCTCATTCTGTAGTTAGCAGCCTCAGCTAAGAAATAAATGCAGATTTCAGACGTGGTTTTGGCTGGTTTTGATCCTGGTCCGTCTAATTAGTGGTCCCTTTTGAAACGCCATTCTGCACGGTGCTCAAATTAAGCCCACTACTATCAGAATATAATGAGGGGATGATGGGAATCTTATTGGAATTGTGAAACTTTCCAAACATTTTCCAGATCCTTACTGACACTGTTTGAATATTCTAGGGAAGTTAAGGTGACGATTGCTTGTCTCACAAATGGAATGTCATAGGGTGTTTAACAAATTGGCTAGATTTGAAGATAAGCCATAATCAGTGCATGAGGGGACAGAGACTTAGATGGGTAAAATGATAAAAATACGGCCTTTTCCAAAATGTCTTTTTGTTGTATGATTTGCATCCTGCATCTTCACATTGTCAGCAATCGATGAGTTTTTTATATATATAAAATGTGTAGGTATGTGTGATAGTGTGTTGTGGACTCGACTTGGACTTGACTCGGTCAGTAGTAGACTTGACTTGGACTCAACTCTCTCTTTTTTTATATATTGACTTTTTTTCATATATAATGAGGTTTGGTGAAATTACTATAACACTGCCTACAACTACCCTTTGGATAGATATAACGGATTAGAGAATTTAAGTGTAGTCAATTGTTGCTCAGTTAAGTCATCCTAATTAAGATGTTGTCCATGTTAACGGTATTTACCTTGTTTTTTCCATTAGCAAGGACTATGTGTGGGTAAATTGTTTTTAAAACTGGATGAACTTAACTGCTGGTGTTTTGAATTTAACAGAGTGATCCTGATGAGAATGTAAGTGTGAAGTGCAGCAGTGGTGTGGGGTTTTGTCATGTCAATCATGGTTACAATATTATCATCATTTTGGGCTTGCGTGAACCATGATAATGAATGACTAAGCTTAGCAAATTACTGATAATTCGGTCAGATCTGCAACATCAGGCCCTAAAATGAGGTAATTCCCCTTAATTACTGTTGATTATTAATCTGAAAAAACAGACTTTGATATTCAAATGGATTATGAGAACAATCACCAGTTATATTGTCCATTGTAATTGGGTCTTTAATATGATGACTTTTATGATTGTGTGTGCTTCAGTGTGCTGAATTGGGTGACACACACTCTCTCTTTCTCTCTCTGTCTGGTCTGTGCGTATGTGTTTGGTGTGTGTGTGTGTGTTAACATGCGTTTTGTGTGTTTTGTATTGCCAGCTGTCACGGGACTGTAAGGTGGAGGTCCAGCGCATTTTGCACCAGAGGGCTCTGGACGTGAAGCTGGACCCTGAGCTGCAAAAACGCTGCATGACCGACCTGGGCAAGTGGTGCAGTGACCGCATCGAGACCGGACAGGTGAGAAGGGTGGTGTGGGACTGTCTTATAGCCCTTTTCCACTGACCGGTACCAGCTCGGTTTGGCTCAGATCTACTTGCTCTTTTTGCTTTTCCATTACTAAAATCTGGTTCTTGCTACCAGATACCTGGTATCATTCTTGGTACCACCTTTGTCGAGGTTCCAAGCGAGCTGAACTTATACCACAGATAGTTTAGAGCTATAGCAACCAGTTTAATTAAACAGTACTTTTATGCAGTGGAAAACGAAACATCCAAAACCCAACTGAGTAGAGTTGAGCTAATACAATTCAGTGGAAAACTACCACTAGAGGTCAGAGAAAGTGACCTGTCTTAGACTTGTTAGCATTTAGAAAAGATAGCTTGGGTGACCAAGCACAGCTGTCTAAAAGAGTAAGAGCACACTTTGACTTTTTGACCGTGCCAGTTCTCAGAATCATGACCATTTTATCAACTGCTCTTATAACCAAGTCCAAGCTGCCAAGTCCCCTGTGTAGCATTATGTCCACATCAGAGTGTGTGATGGGATCATTATGTCCCTGCCAACATCAGTGTTTTTCCAACAGGATTTTCTGTGCCTAATAAGTGTGGGGAACTCCCAAGAAGTTGCTGATTTTCTTTCTTTCTGATTATCTGTGTATTTTCTTTCCATCTGATTGTGTGTACCCTTAGGAGCTTGAGTGTCTACAGGACCATCTTGAGGACTTGGTAGTAGATTGCAGAGATGTTGTGGGAAACCTCACAGAGCTGGAATCAGAGGTAGGAGAGAATCACAACATCCTATGGGTCATAGAGTTCTCAAATTAAGAATTGATGTTCTCAATCCATCAAATCAAGCTGATTGAACTAAACTACAGTTGACCCTGGTTGCTCTGTAAGAAACAGCAGGAAATCTCTACCAGTCATGGTCAGCTTCTGAAGACTTGCTGACATGTCTCTGTCACTAATGTCATTCTGACTGCCTTATCACGCCACTGCAGACTACAGAAAATCTGACGTCTGGGCGGGCAATGTTTAGGATGAGCACTGACCTTCAGTGGGGGATGGGGAGGCTGTAGTATATACACACCAGCAGGCACCATCTTTTCAACTAACTTAAGCTGACAGTAAGGATGTTTTAGTAGGAGCATATTTAAATCACAGAATTGCATCAAAGCCTGATTTATGCTCCATTTTTGTGTGCGTAGGTCTGTTCAGAGCAACATGTAAAACCCTACTTTGTTCCATCCAGAAGATTTCAGAGCATTTACCAAAGATTAACGCGGTGTATGGACGGTGCACGGTGTAACACTCATTCAGTGTTAAGCATGAGTGAGCCTTAATGTGTGGCATATCTGTCTCACCTGTGAGTTTCTAAAGCTTCATCTGCTCTGGATGCAGACAGTGTAAACGAGAGTGCGCGCTGCATGAATGCTTATATCTCAGAGCCTGCTCAATGATGCTGTGTTTCAGGCAAAGCACTCCTTTGAACAACTCCAGATGACAATGAAATGTGGTACTGAGCTTGCCAGGGACTTTCTAGCCTGTTCCTTGATTGTGTCATTTTGTTTCTCTGTGCCTCACCCTCTTTTTCTCCACCTCCTACAGTCCCTTCCCTTGTAGTTTTTTTTTTTAACACAATTTTCACTCGTTTTTTCTCATATTTTTGTTTCTTGTTTATTTTTCCCCTCATTGTGTGTTTTTCCTCTCCCTCAGGACATCCAGATTGAGGCCCTGCTCATCCGAGCCTGTGAGCCCGTCATCCAAACCCACTGCCATGTGAGTAATGGCAACAGAACAGCACTGCACCCCATCTCAGCCTCTGTCTGTCTGTCTGTCTGTTTACGTCAGCACTCTTTGGCAATATCTTGTCCTTAACGCTCCACAGATTCTCAACCTAGGAGTAAACAGTAGCATGTCTTGTCTTGAATTTAGTTTCTGATTTAGCCCTGAAACAAACGCCTTTCCTATAACTTCCCAATGTCATATTTGTATCAGTCTCTTCAACATTACTTTAATTTCCCCCCCCCTTTTTTCTCTAGCAAGACCATCCATGTTTCTCTCCATCTCTGACTCATTCTCCCTCTCCCCCTCCCTCCTCTCCCTCCCTCCCTCTGTCAGGACGTGGCTGATAATCAGATTGACACAGGAGATCTGATGGAGTGCCTGGTGCGGAACAAGCATCAGAGGGAGATGAATGACAAATGTGCCGTGGGCGTCACACACTTCCAGCTGGTAAGATGACAAGGCAATTTTGCTACAGTGGAGCAATGCAGGCCTCCTCGGTGCCTCTGCTGACCTCCAAAAGACCTGTGTGAGACACGTGTGCTTATTCACACAATCTGTATGCAACTGGACTGGACATAAGTGAAGTGCACTCTTGTACCCATAATTGCGTGCAGTGCATTAGCACAAAGAAGCAAGTACAAGGTTGATCACACACACTCCACACTGCAGCAGTTGTCCACTGGGAGGTTGACTCCTTGCATCAGAGTCGTTTTCTCTAGCCTAATCTGAAGTGATGGGATTCAGACCCGAGTTGGTTGAATTGATGTGATGGATTTGATAGATTTAGCCAGGAGGAACTGTGTGTGTGTGTGTGTGTTTTGTGTGTACATGCATTGTGTGTGTGTGTGTTATTTGTGTGGGTCCCTATGATTATAATTTTTTTTTCAGTCTGAGATTTGTTCCATAAACTGTATATTTAAGGAATACCAAACACTGAGTTGTGAGGTATTTTTCAAGGTTATTTCATCCTCTCATCATTCACCTCTGCTTTGGTCTGACAGGTCCAGATGAAGGACTTCCGCTTCTCCTACAAGTTTAAAATGGCCTGCAAGGAGGACGTCCTCAAACTATGTCCCAATATCAAGAAAAAGTGAGTGTGAATTGAAAGCATGCAACACTTGGAAGAGAGGGAGAGAGGGGAGAGAAGGTTTATGGTCAACTTGCCCGGTCTGATTTACTTAATGTTGCAAACAATCTGTTGTGACTCACCCTTGTGGAATATCGAGTTGCGCGGTGGTGTCATATCTTCTCTCCTGCCAAGACTCTCGGGTGGGGAGGAACACTAACATGCCAGGGCTTTTTTGTTGTGCTGTGCTGTGCTGTGTGAGCCGAGGGGGTGACTCATCGCCTTGCATGACGGCTCCCTTCCTGGGCCTCGTCAGTCATCCCGACTAACCCCCCACCCCGACCTCCCTTTTGCTCACACTGACCTCTTGCCTTTTGTTTTTCATTCATGCTCGACACATGAATCCAGCTCTTTCTCAGCTTTTCTCTGTCTGCCTGTTTACAAGCTTGCTGTTTATCTCAATCTCTTTATCTCTCTGTGTGTCCCCGTCTCCCATCTCTATTATCACTCTCTCACACACTGCCTCTGTGTATGAAGGAGGGAGAGAGAGGCTGGAGTGTAGTTTGGTTCTCTTGCTTTGAAGCTAAGCATGTAATGCATGGAAATCTTGTAGGTTGGCAGTCATTTTCATTTCTGCTCAATCTCTCCCTTTTATGCTGTGCGTGATGGTCTAAGAAAGAGATTTTAAATATGTCTCTGTCTGTCTGTCTGTCTGTCTGTCTGTCTATCTGTCTCCACTTAGGGTGGATGTGGTGGTGTGCCTCAGCACCACGGTGAGAAACGACACACTCCAGGACGTGAAGGAGCAGCGCGTCTCTCTGAAATGCCGCAAGCAGCTGCGGGTGGAGGAACTGGAGATGGTGAGTCCCAGCTCGATCCCTCCTCTCCTCTCTGTCTCACTCACACACACACACCACCACCACCCCCCTCTCCGCCTTCTCACATATCTCTTTCCCTAAGCCCCTTCTTGCAATCCAAGCCCTGCTGTACATCCTCATGTAGTTTTATGAGCGTTTTCGATGCCTTAGTGGATTGACCTTTGGAATGGGAATGTAGAGAGCTAGCTCTTATCATTCTGAAGGCAAAAGAACAATTTGGGGGGAGGAGGGGGTCAAATGGTGCCACCTGACCCCACACTCTCATGTGTGATGCCCTGGCAAAGGAGACTTGTACTCTGGCCAGCAGTCTGCTATGTAAAAATAGCCTCTCAGTCTCTCTCTCTTTCTCTCTCTCTCTCTCTCTCCCCCCACACCGCTGTGCTGCAGCTGGAGGTGTCTGTCTTCTTGTGCTCAGACAAGGGGCTTTGAGCCCACTCGTAGTCTCCCGCCATGCCCTGCGTGTGGGTGTGAATAGTGGATAGGCAGCCCACTCGCTGCAGCCTACTGCGTGGAGAATTGTTTTAGGCCTGCTGATTTAGAGCTGCTGCGGCTTAATTAGCATGAGAATAATAATACAGCGCCTTTAACTCACACTCTCTCTCTCTCTCTCTCTCTCTCTCTCTCTACCCCCCCCCCCCCTCGTCTCAGTCGGAGGACATCAGGCTGGAGCCAGAGCTTCATGAGGCCTGCAGGCAAGACATAAGAAAGCTTTGCCCTGCAGTGGAGTTTGGCAATGCCCAGGTAAGATGCCATATTTGTGCTACCCCTGTGAGTTTATCTCAGCATTCATGGTGGTGTTGACACTTGCAACATAAAACCAACTTTTTAGTTCAGAGAAACACAGACTGAATAAAAACCAACACACCGGTTCAGAGAAACAGAAGTAACAGAATGTAAATCTACGCACTTTGTGAGTGCATAGTTTTCACTGCACGTTCTCAGCTCTGCAGTGTGCGTGTGTATGCGTGCGTGTGTCTGCATATGGGTGTGTGTGTGTGTGTGTGTGTGTGTGTGTATAAAATAATCATTTCTATTTTGAGATAATCTGCTGTGCTTTAGCGCCTTAAGCTTCTCTCACCCTCCCCGTCAGATGATCGAGTGTCTGAAGGAGAGCAAGAAGCAGCTCTCCCAGCAGTGCCACCAGAAGATCTTCAAGCTGCAGGAGACAGAGATGATGGACCCTGAGCTGGACTACCAGCTCATGCGCGTCTGCAAGCAGATGATCAAGGTGAGCGACAGGGGTGGCAAACTCTTCCCACCTGTCCTGTCGCTGTGGGGAGAGGGAAAGACTTAAGAGTTTAATCAACAGCCGCCTTGTAAGTCTGTCAGATAAGTAGTCGAGAGACTGACTGACTGTTCCCAAAGGTGTTGTGACCCTCGACAGGATACATAGGTGTTTGTTAGCTGATTGGTTAGTTAATTAATCACACCAGGAGTGTAGTTCAGTTTCAGTCACCACATGGGATTTTCCACTTGATGGGACACATAAAGTACTTTGTGGCAGACCGTGCCGACCGATTAATGCATATTGTCATAGTAAAGATGTCAGCTGGGCGGTGTGGGGGTACAATAGTCCTGGATCATTTATATTCACATCATGTCCCTACTGCATGGGCTGGGTCGGGCCATCGGCTTTACAGTCCACCTTCCACCCCCACCCTCCCCTGTCCCCTGTCATCGTCTGTCCTCTGTCGTAATGTCATTTATCTCTCTCTTCCTCCTGTCTGTCCCTCCCTCCTGACTCGCCACCTCAGCGTTTCTGCACAGAGTCCGATGCCAAGAACATGCTCAGCTGTCTTAAGCAGAACAAGAACAGCGAGCTGATGGACCCCAAGTGCAAACAAATGATCACTAAGAGACAGATCACCCAGAATACAGGTAGGTACCCATGCCAGTATGAGACTGAAGCTGCAGAAACATATTGCGGGACTGCCCACCAATTTAGTTATAACATAGTAGTATATCATATTAACATAATACCATATGCATGCGATTATGTTCAGCATGTGTATAAAGGAGTTGTCGTAATATTTTGTAAATATTCTGTTGCTCTGTGGGTAGTGAAAACTAGCGTGTATGCTAAATAGGGTGAGCTGTTGGTCACAGAAAGGTATAAAGGGATTGTGCAAGGTTTTCAGTGCAAGTGCTATAATCGTGTTGGGTTACTTGGACCTTTTCCGAATGAGGCTTTGTGCTGCAAAAGAAAGACTATGCTTTGTGTGACTCTGTCCAGACTTCAGGCTGAACCCAGTGCTGAGGAAAGCCTGTAAGGCAGACATCCCTAAATTCTGTCAGGACATCCTGCGCAAAGCCAGTGAAGACACTGAACTTGAGGGCCAGGTCATCTCCTGCCTCAAACTTAAATATGCTGACCAGGTGAGTGTGATGTAAGAGTGATGTACACAAATAAAAAATGCTGCTTTCAGTCTTGTCTGTTGTATTGGACAACTATACCATTCCATCTTACCAGGTCTGCATTTTTCCATCTTGGCAATATTAATCGTCCACACAGACACACACATACACACACACACACACACACACACTTCTATCCTTGTTAACAGCCTTGTCACCGCCCGCATCGACTACTGCAACTCTCTCCTCTTTCGCCTCCCTCACAAATCCTTCCACAAGCTTCAAATGGTCCAGAACTTAGCTGCTCGCATCATTACCAAACCCCCTCTTTTCACCATACTACTCCCGTTCTTCAGCATCTCCACTGGCTCCCTGTCAAATTCAAAATTGATTTCAAAATCCTTCTTCACACCCTCAAAGCCACTCATAACCTCGTCCCTCTTTATCTGTCTGATCTTTTCCACATTGCCGCTCCCTCAGATGCTCCTCTTCCATTCACCTCTCTGTGCCCTCCGCCCGCCTCAGTACTATGGGGAGCGGAGACTTCAGCCACTCTGCTCCCCGACTCTGGAATTCTCTCCCACCGGATATCCGTAACACTGACTGTCTTCCCCTTTTTAAATCCAGACCCCAAACTCACCTGTTCCAGATTGCTCACTCACTCTGATTGCTCTGCTCCATTCCATTCCCTCTTGCTTGTGTCTGTCCATAGCTTTTATCTGTGTTTTTAGCCTCTATTTGTGTCTTATTGTTTTATAAATGAAATGTATTATTGTTATAGATAATAAATTAATAAATTGTTATTATTATTATAGAATAAACAGCTGTACTTTAGGAAAAGCAAAATGACACTTAGTAAAACTGTTGTAAGAAACATAGAAGAAATATTATAACAATACCACGGCTGTGAAGGTAGTACAGATATATGCACAGTGTCTGGCAGGAAAGCAATATTCTTTGTTTGTATCTGCGTAGCGTCTCTCTCCTGACTGTGAAGACCAGATCCGAGTGATTCTGCAGGAGTCTGCTCTGGACTACAGACTGGATCCTCAGTTACAGATGCACTGCAGTGAGGAGGTGAGCCCACACTGCCTGCTTGCTCCTCACACACACACACACACACACGCACTCAAGCCATCACTCTTCTTGCCTTTGCCCATTGAAGCAGTGTTGAGTGGAACACGAATAAACTCGCCACTCAAATGATATTGTTGACAGAGTGAGTGGTGCTGAGAAGCAGTAGCTCAGAGACTGTGTCCCCAATGATAAAGAACAGCTTGAGGCGGCCGTTTAATGGAATCTGGGTCCCGCAGGCATCCTCACAGGCTAATCCATTATGCCTCCTCAGAAAGGGGAAAGGGGTGGGGTTGTTAGGAGTGATGTCACTCACTGTGTGATCAAAGAGCTCTTGTAATAACCCCCCCCCCCCCCCCCCCCCCAAAAAAAAAAATTCAATTAAATTAAACAAAAACATTTGAAAAACATCAACCCAAAAATGCATCCCTTCAACTCTCCCACCCCCACTCCTGTTTGGTAGCTGTTTGGACACATCCAGAGATCAGCGCGTTGGAAAGGGTTGCACCTGCGACCTTTACTTGCAGGAGTGTGACACAGTCGTCACTGTCAGATCCAGTGTCTGAAGGGGGGTGGTGTTTGCTCTGTGTGTGTCTGTCTGTTTCACACTTCTTGTTCACAGCTTCATGTTCTGTCTCATGTCCTCACACATGGCAGCACATTAATCCCTCTGAGTCCCTCTCATGCACGTTTTCAGCACACACACACACACACCCGCATATACACCAACACATACATGCACACACATGCACACACACACACACACGCTCTTGCATGCAAATGTCAGCAGACACGCCTATCGAGTCCCATGACATCTAAAATTCTGGTCTCTTTCATTTGCTTGATGTCTTCCCTCTGCCTCTCTCTCTCATCAAGTAGTGTAGAGAGGGACATTCTAGATTAACACATGCATATTTGTTGACTGGAGATGATGATGATCGTCATTGTTGCAATCTTATTGTCGTGCCCTGACCTGAGAATTAAAAGACAACAGCTTTTTAAAAATGCTGCCGTAAACATTTTCTGTAAGCTCCCACCTTTAAAACTTTGATGCTAAAATGGCAATAAATTAATAAACAAACTCTCACTCACTCACTAACCTTGCTCTCTCTCTCTCTCTCTCTCTCTCTCTCTCTCTCTCTCTCTCTCTCACACTCACACACACACACACACACACACACACACCTGAATCATATACAAATCACCCCTCCCATCATAGCAACTGTACCTTTTGTCCAGTATCTTTTTTCCCCACGTCTCTCTCACCCTCACTCTTTCCTTTCTGTTCTCTCATCCCTCTATCCCTGCCCTACTCACCCCTATAAGAGCTAGCACTAATGCGTGCGTGCGTGCATGTGGGGCAGAGTCCTTCGCGGCTGTAATTACTGCTGCCTGGACTGTGGAGGGCCTCCAGCCCACCACCATTTGCATTAAGTGAGTCTGGGGCACGCTGCCCTGAGCCGGCTGGGGGAAGAGGGGAAGGGGGGGGGGGGGGGACGGAGGGGGCTGCTCCGCGAGGACAAACCTTTCCGCAGGGGCCTTCATATTTATGGAGCTTCAGAGCCTGTGGCCCTCAGAGGTGTAATCAAAGCTGTAAATGATGAGGCGTTGGCTTTATGTGCCGTTAAGGGAGGCTGGCGGGAGTGTGTGTGGTGAGCACTTGGAAGTGAGGGAAAGGATTTGTGTGAGGAGGGTCTGCAGCAGGGCTTCACTGCCAAGGCACAACCAGCTCAGTGGGTAATTGTGTCTTTCCTTTGTGGCATCACTGGGAATTGATGCATTAATAACACAGGAAGTTGCTTGTGTATTGTTCATAAATGTAAGCCCCTGTGCACTGTCTATTTATTAACCCGTGTTTGTGTGTGTGTGTGTGTTTGTGTGTGTGTGTGTTTGTGTATGTGTGTGTGTGTGTGTAGATCACGCGGCTGTGTGCAGAGGAGGCGGCAGCTCAGGAACAGACGGGGCAGGTGGAAGAGTGTTTGAAGGGCAACCTGCTCAAGATCAAACAGGAGGCTTGTAAAAAGGTAATGTCTTCACCTTGCAGTGCTTGCCTTCTGCACTGCTTCAGCTGTTGCTGTTGTTGTGTGTATTTTACTGACCTAACTGCATTAACAGACTTAATGAAAAACAACAAAAAAAAGATGTATTTTGAATCTATATTGATATGACTATGGGGAGTCTTTCTACCATGTTTAGGAGTTTAATTGTTGCAACAAGTGACATTGTTCAGTATGTATCAGACTACCATCTCTCCCAACATTTTTAAATATCAATCTTCAGCCTGCATTTGTATGTGAAGGGCAAGTTTAAAGAGCACAGACTTTGGTGCATCTGATACAACTTTAATTTGGGGCCCATTCACATTCTCTCTCTCTGCTCCTCTCTGCAGGAGGTCCTTAACATGCTGAAGGAGAGCAAGGCTGACATCTTTGTTGACCCGGTTCTGCATACGGCCTGTGCCCTGGACTTGAAACACCACTGTGCGGCCATCCCTCCAGGACACGGCAGACGTGAGTAACACTCAGAAATATCCCACAGGCCCTGAGTCTCCTCCAACTTTCCTTTTCGAGGTTTAGCCCATACAGCAGACATAGTGCACCTTGCAACACATTCAATACAAGGGAACATAAGATGGAGAATCGTCCTCAATCCGTATGAAATGCATGTTCACATCAGGGGCTACTAAAGCTGCAAAATTGCTAGACACTCAAAGCTTCGCTGTCAAAATATTTGTGTCCTCGCAAGTTGCTCATGACATGAACCCTGTCTGTTGTTTACAGCCGAAATGTTTCCTAGCTCATTTTTGCTGCTCTAGTTGCCGAAGCATTGCCACTGGTCACCTTTGTCGCTCATATCACTCCTGTCAGTTATGAAAATGAACTACTTCCCTTGCTCGTCGCTTTAACAGCTTTTGGTATGAATGCACAGCAATGGGTTCATCTGGTGACATCTGGTATTTAGTTCTATGAACATGGGTGGGGGTTGATGGGATTTGGTGTCTGCTTCGGTGTTCTTTGGAGTGGGAAGGAAGGAAATTGCCTTGGCCAGTTACTAATCATTGGTGGCAGTGGTATTGTTTTTCTTGTTGTTGTTTTTCTGTCTGTTTTACTTTATCTCTCTCGTTTTCTCCTCCCTCCACCCACCACCACCCCCAGAGATGTCTTGTCTGCTCGAGGCTCTTGAGGACAAGCGTGTGCGTCTGCAGCCAGAGTGTAAGAAAAGACTGCAGGACCGCATCGACATGTGGACGTTTGCAGCCAAGGTAGGTGCATCCTTTTACTGTCTTTGAGAGTGTGATCACACTGCCTGAAGAAATCTGTCCAGTCATCCAGTCATTAGAGCCTTGTTGCACATCAAATGAGTAAATGATCACAAATGTTGGGCAGAATGCAGTGTGGATGCTCGAGTGCATGAGGAACACAGTGAAGCTGATGGTGGTCCAATGGTCTGTGTCTCTCAGGTGGCCCCAGCTGAGGGTTTCTCAGACCTGGCCCGGCAAGTCTTGCTCTCTCCCTCCAAGAACTACATCCTGCTTGTGATCGCCCTTGCTGTCTGCGTGCTCTTCCTCATTGGCCTGCTGTGCGGCCGCATCACCAAGCGTGTCACCAGGGAGCTGAAGGACAGGTAGAGCGAGATAGGGGCCGAGGGGGACCACCCTGATACGTGAAAGACTTGCTCCGCCTCTCCATCCCAAATCCTTCCTTCCTCCCTCCTTCTCTCTCTCTCTCTCTCTCTCTCTTTCTCTTTCTCTCTCTCTCGCTTTTTCTCTTGTTCTTGCTCTCACTGAAAGGCCCAGACTCTCATCCCAGCCCTGCCTCTCTCTCAGTCCTCCATCACTCTTGTGACTCTCTTTTCCTCTCTCTTACAAACACACAGACAGACACAGACAGACACAGACAGACACAGACAGACACAGACAGACACAGACAGACACAGACAGACACAGACAGACACAGACAGACACAGACAGACACCCTCCTGTTTTTAATGCTGGCATGGCTCCAAAGACCCCTGCCCCCACCATCACACTCTGCCCTCAGACTTCTATGCGACCCTATGCGGAGGCCTACAGTGTCACGTAGGCCCCAGACAGGCGTGTTCTGCTCCGTCCTCTTCATGGTCTACTACTGCTGTCCTTCTAAAAAAAAAAAAAAAAAAAAACAGACCCCCCCCCACCACCACCCTTCCCCTCCCCCAAGCTTTTCTGGCCCCTCAAAGGTCGAGAAGCAGCGTCACAACAGCACCTCTGCTCCAGTACCACAAAGGCCCTCACTGAACTTCTGCCTTGGCTTTTGTTGTCGTCGTCGCTGTCATGTGAGGATGACTGTTGCTACGCAAGCTGTTACGCAAGGCCCCCCCCATTTCATTTCCTTTCGTTTTTAAAACTGGCTTGCCTTATTCTAATCCGATTCCAGCTGCATCCTTGAGCCAGATGTATTTTTCTGACGTGAGGTCTCCCTTTAGGATATGAGGTATATTCTGGGGATCAGATCGACTTCATACACCATGGAACTCTGCACGTCCTCAGTCGTGCGTCACAGTCCACTCTGCTCCGGGGGAGGAGGGGGGGAGAGGTGGACTGTTTATTTGGAGTCATCTCACCCAAGAGCGAGGGTCAATTCTATGCTGTTTTTTTTTTCTTCTTCTTCCGGGTGTGCTTTTAAAGTTTTTTTTTTTTTTTTTTTCTTTCTTTTTAATATCTACTGTTCACCATTGAGTGAGAGGCCGTGCAGATGTTTTTCACGCTATAGCCGCAGGACTGCCTGATTGTGAAAGGGGAGGGGGGGGCTGAAGGTACGACATTTAAAAAACTGATGGATGGAGTCATGGTGCAGTCGCCATCAAGGAGCCATTGCTTGGTATTTTTCTTTTCTCCCCTTTCCTTCTCCTTTTTTTTTTTTTTTTTTTAAAGATGGACATAGTGTTGGAAGCGTATTCATGCAATGTCTGTCACATGAACCTCTGTTAAAACTGGAGTGGAACTCTGAGGAAAGCTCTGATCTGACGGCGGCACAGTTGGAACCACTGAAGAGCTCCACTGAAGCTGGGAGCATGGTTGTGAGTGCTGACTTGGAGTGATCGGGGGCAGCTGTCGCTGGGCTAGAGGCTGTGCCATGGGAACAGGTGCAGAGGAGAGCATGGCCAGGTTTGCTTGGCTAGCACGACCGGGCGGGAAGGGGCACGTACAGTGGGGGAGAGATGGGTGGCTTAGGTAGGGGTCTGCTTGCCTTCTTGTGCACAACGCTTTTGATGAGGGTTGGATTTGTTGTTTAGGGCCAAGGCATTTGTCAAAGAGCAGAAAAGATTAAAAAACAAAAAATAAAACATACAAAAAAAAAAACTGCACACCATATTAGGGCGCATTTGGACTGTATGTGTGTGATTTGTTTTCTTATTTTTTTAAGTAAGATGTACTTTGAATTGCTAACTGAATCATTGCACATTTTTGTGATCTATGTATGTTTGTTTGACCATAGCCTTATTTATTGTTTACAAACTAATTGGGTTGATTGTTTTTTTTGTTTTGTTTTGTTTCCTTTTTTTCTGAAGTGTCACATGTAAATGTTCTCTCTCGTTGCCTTTTCTCTCGTAGATGCCTGTGAATGTCCCTGACTGCTCTACCTAAACTAAAGGGGCCTCAGGCTAGAGAGAAGTTTTTATATCGTTCACCAGGGGGTTTGTGGGAAGAGGGCCATAGCTTTGTACATGTAGATCTACTTTAAGAAGAGCGACCAATGATATTGTGGTGTCCACAGATAAATACAGAACAAATCCAATAATCCTTAGCCGCTCTTTCACTCATAGTGGAGAGTTCACCTTTAAGGAGAGCTGGATATCAAAGACAAGGGCACCAGCTCATTAACAGAGGCTGGTGGAGCTCCTCTGAGCCACATAAAAACATATGAAGCACCCAGCCCCCCCCCCCCCCCCAACCCCCAACCCTCAACCCTCAACCCTCTTTACCTTCCTTTACTACCTTCCTTTACTAGGAACATGTTGGCTGCATTCCAATGTCCTCTTCCCAAAGCCATGAACCCTCTGCCATGAATGGACTTCCTGGGTAGCTGATTCATGCCAGTGAAGCTTTTGAGGGGTTAGGGTGTAGGCAGAGACACTGGGATTCAGCCATTGTCTATAGCGAAGCCTAGTCCAAGAAAATACATCTGTTGCAGTTCATTGTATTTAAACAGAGATCTAAGACCTGACAGTAATGCCTCATGTAAAAGTACTAAGGGAAAATTGCATTTCAACTCAAAGCATCATGATTTTGTAAATAGGTAGTGATTTATTTACAAATGGTGACATCATCCTGTGTACAAGCAGGCTGATGCTGGACATTGGGGGTTTGATGGAACTTGTGGAAGTGTGAATTATGTGCAACGAGGAAATGCTGCAATTTACCCAAATGGCAGAAGATTCTTTAGTAATTATTTTCAAATGCTATATGAAATACAGTATCATTTAAGAACAATGAATGTTTATTGCAAATATAGATCTCTTTTCTGAACTGACGTATGTATAGGGGGAACACAATTTATTACATTTTTAACATTTTTTTTTCCAAGTTTCATCTACAGCTGTCACTAGGATTTTGATCCACCTGACTGGCTTGCTCTTTTAATGATTACACAACCTTTTCAGCACAAAACCTGCCCATGCTACAGTTCGCACTCGAGTGTCATTATCCATTGTCATGAAATGTCATGGTGTGGCATTTAGGATTTCACTTTTTTCATATTTGCTTTGTTTTGAAGGTAACTCTGCCGCTGTGAAAGACATACTGTTGTGCTGATAGGTGACCAGGTATCAGATGACATAGATTACAATTTATAACATCTGCAACATCAACAGATTAAACTCTGAAAAGACTGTTTAAGCCAAAGATTCTAGAGTGTAGCATTCTTAAATCTTTGGTTTAAACTGGTTGTTTCACCCTTGTAATAGTCATGTGAGGCCAAATGA
This sequence comes from Tenualosa ilisha, assembly GCA_015244755.2. Classification (NCBI taxonomy): domain Eukaryota; kingdom Metazoa; phylum Chordata; class Actinopteri; order Clupeiformes; family Clupeidae; genus Tenualosa; species Tenualosa ilisha. The sequence goes on from PYXC01000629.1 coordinate 11,702,814, forward strand.
CAGATGCTCCACACTCTAAGAAGGTGTCATTTGGAAAGACGAGTACATTTAAAGAGGAGAAGAGATTCTTTTAAAGAGTCCATCCAGAAGACGAATGAAATGAGTGTTTCACAAGGTTATACAAGGTTGGACGTTCTACAGTCATGCATTTAAGATGCTCCCATTGTAAACATGTAATAACTGGACTAAGGTACAGAAACTGCTGTCTTCTAGTGCTTGAACTGATTCCACCACAGCAGCCCCAAACGGCACCCATTACCCAGAATTACAGAATTTCTCACATTTTTTCTGTACAAAGAACTGTCCTCAAAAAAGAATAAATAAAGATAACCAATTTTGTAATTTTTATTTGTGTGAAAATGTATGGCTGTACTATTCTCTGTTCTCCAGTTATGCCATGTAATATTGAGATGTAAGAGGTTTAAATTTGTGCATTTTTCTGTTGATTTTATTTTTCCTGTACAGATGGAAAATTTGTCAATTTAATAAAATTGTCTGCAGATTTTCATACCCTCGTTTCCTTGTATTATTAATTGAATAATTGGTTTAGTTAATCAATAAACTCGTAGATTGAATTGTAAAATACCCTCATATGAAGCTTTGGGAGCATTAATTGAAATTCGTATGCTGACATCTACTGGGAAAATGCGGTACTGGATGGGGTGGGAGGCAGTCATGGCAAGGTATAATGATGTAAGCACGTAAAGTTGTAGTTCTTCATGCAGTCTGACGCACGATGTCTACGAGAGAAATAGTTTGACAGGGTTAAGGAATTGTGCTCTTCAGTTATAATTTTATCTGAGCACTGTTGCCGGACCCCTTTCTCCGGCTTTTAAACAGAACTGTATTTAATTGGTGAGTAAATGGTTGCAACTGCTTAAGTTTGAGAACTGGGCAAATATTGATACTGACTAGCGGTCAGTTGTTTGAACAATGTTAGCTAACCTTGGGGAGTTGGCGTTAGCAGGCTAGCTAGCTGTGCAGATAGAGCTCAACAGGAACGTAAGTGCTAGCCTAAGTTGCACTGGTGGAGTTGTTCCCATGCCAAGTTATCTTGCTGATGAAGTTAAGGATTCATGACCATAGAAATACAAAAAACAGAACCCTTGCAGGCTGTCATTTAATCAAAGTTAATTAACAAATGCTTAAGAAGAGTACGTAAAGCTAGCTTGTTTGCTAATTCAATAAGGTAGCATAACCTAACGTTATAGCTTGAAAACAATATTGTTTTTCTTTTTGTACAGCAATGTCACACCAAGCCAAGTAAAAGATGTTGGAAATATATTAACCATCTCGGTGATTACACTGACAGTTATGCTGCTAAATACCTGTAAGGGATAGCTAGCGATCAGATGGCGCTGTCAAATAGTAGTCAGTGTAGGCTGTCCCTTGGCGTTAGCTAGCCCACTATAACTTTACCGTTACTGCTAACCGCTCTAAAAGTATGAACAAGCTAGTAGACCTGCCTATTCTTACTAGTCGGACAGACGTGGTAATGCTTGTGACAATTTACTATCAAATTCCTATCTGCTAGTAGACCCAGTTAACGTTAAGATAACGTTATGTATTAGTCCGTTTTGGCATAACGTTGATTAGCTTAGATGTCTGCCTTTTTTATCATCGTACAATATTAAAGTCACATTAAAAGCCCGAGACGTCTCCTTATTCAGTGTATACGATAACTGTAAAGCATTACTTGTAATATCTTGCTCTTTTTCTGCCTAATGCTCATGTACGTTTTACAGGCGGGACAGCCATGCGCAGCTGCGTGCGGAGTTCCAGGGCTCTGTCCCCAGCCCTGTTCCCCCGACTGCTGTCAGATGCTGGCTGCTGGGGGACTCAACCCGCTTGCCGCGGCCTATGGAGTGCCCCTCGAAACTTGTCTTCGGGAGGGGACGCCAACCAGCAGATACCATTACCCAGCCAGGCCAGGGTGGTGATCTGTGGTGGGGGCATAGTGGGCACTTCAGTGGCTTATCACCTGGCAAAGTTGGGATGGACAGAGATTGTACTTCTTGAGCAAGGAAGGTATAGTACCAACTGTTTCTGGCTGAGCTTGAATAACCACAATTGTTTACTAGTCTCTGTTGCTGTATCATAAGGTCTGTTTTGTATCTCCTTGTGACAGGTTGGGAGCTGGCACCACTCGTATGTGTGCGGGAATCGTCAGTGTTGCCAAGCCCATCTTTATAGAAAGCAGAATGGCTGACTATTCTAGTACACTGTATGAGCGTTTGGAAGAAGAAACGGGGGTTAAAACAGGTGGTGTATCTACTTTGCTCTTTCCCTTTCAGCATTTATTTTTGTTGGAGTTAGAGAACTTTCTGTTGAATTAAGCTATGTGGATTTTAAATTATTTACTCTGTGTGTGTGTGTGTTTGTGTCTGCATGGGTGTGCATGCACAGGTTTTGTTAGGACTGGTTCTCTGTGCCTGGCTCAGAATCAGGACCGTTTCCTCTCACTGAAGCGCCTGGCATCTAGGTTGAAGTAAGTGTTTCCTCTCTCTCTCACTCTCTGCTCTCACTCTGGCCTCTGCTCCATAAACAGTTGAGGAATGTCTCTACTCCAGCAGACCTTTCCCCTCAGGATGGCTCTTTAAAAAGGCCGCAGAGAAACACACACTGATGGTTGGGGACAACCTGATGGTTGTCTTATCTACAGGGGTTGATCATTGACCCAGGTCTTCAGTAGTGGTCTTTTGTGTCAGGGGGGAAAACATATTTTGAAACAAACCATTACGTGTTTTGTTAAAGTAGGTTAATTTTTTACTGCAAGTGCAATGTCACTTGTTGCTTTTAGACCATAAAGAAACACCATGGCTCAGAAGGCCTCATAATTTAGTTTAAATATTTAATTTAGCAACAATCACACTTCAGATTGGTTGAACTAGAGGTAGTTTTATGGGTTACGATTAACTGGTCTTGCAGGATTTCTGTTTAACTCCACTTTTGTGTTTTGCTGCCTTTAAGGGTTATGGGCATCAGCTGTAATGTCATCAAACCCAAAGAAGTGGCCAAGCTGCACCCACTAGTTAACATTCATGACCTAGTTGGGGCTCTCCACTTGCCTGGAGATGCAGTGGTCTCGCCCCCAGATGTTAACCATGCTCTGGCTGTTGCTGCTGCCAGCCACGGTGGGCCGCCAGCATTTACAGACACAAAGAAACATTACAAGTTATATTTTAACTTGCTACTAATATTCTGTTAGTTTCTAACTGGTCTGTCATGTTTTGCTTTTCTCTGTGTTCTATTTATTTGTATTTCTCATTGGGCTGCTGTTTTTTTTTCCCTTGCCTGCAAATGACTGTAAATGAATTAAGGAGTGCAAATCCATGAGCGCACCACTGTCAACCATATCTTGCTGGAGAAAGGCCATGTGACAGGAGTGGAGACAGACAGAGGCCCCATTGAGTGCGAGTACTTTGTCAACTGTGCCGGACAGGTCAGAAGCACCTCTTTCACAGGAGCTTCCCAAGCATTAGCAAATATTAGCACAATTATCAGCATTTTTTGGCGTAGACACCATTTTACAGCAGACCACTTGGGCCCCTTGTGTTTTGGTGTTTTCTTGTGTTTGTAGTGGGCATATGAGCTTGGCCAAGCCAGTGAGACCAAAGTGTCTGTTCCTCTGCATGGTTGCGAACATTTCTACCTCCTCACCAAGCCATTGGAGCAACCTCTCTCACCAGACACACCAGGTAAATAGTAAACTCACCTAACGCTGCAGGAGTGAAGGATTTTTTTTCTGCCCCATATTTACCCTGGTGTAAAACATAACTTTTGAAGTAATAGAAAACGGTATTTTGTTAGAGATTGGTGGTAACTCCTCAGAACATCGAGAGTGACTGTGTTCATGTGTATTAAATATGCCCTCTCCCTGTATTCACATCATTACACCACTCTGTGTGTGGAAACTGGGCTGAGCAGAAGAAGCATGGATATAATTCATTGCAGATGTTCACGTCACAGTTTGAAAGCCAGATGGGCTCCTCAGTTGTTCTGTAATATCAAGCTGTAATTGATCTTGTGTTATCCAGTGTGTGTGTGGTGCATTGATTATGCCCCACTTCTGTCTTGTTACAGTGGTGATGGACATGGATGGGAGAATCTATGTGCGGGCGTGGCAGGGGGGCATCCTCTCAGGGGGCTTTGAAAAGAACCCCAAGCCCATCTTCACAGAGGGACGCAACCAGCTGGAGGTGCAGAACATGCAGGAAGACTGGGACCACTTTGGTGAGTGTTATTTGTTTATTAAACTTTGTTGATTAGCTGGTCATTTGCGGTTAGATTGAGTGGTTGTTTGCATGTGTCATGCTTTTCTTTTTTTGAGAGTGTTCAGGCTGTAGTTAGTTCATGATTGATGTATGCAGGTTAAAGTGTTTAGCTTGTACCATTAAAAGACAGTCAAATGAAGGTTAAAGAAACCAATGTCCTTGTCAGTGGATGAAGTTGCGCCAGTTATCAGTAACCCATTTTAATTATTAATGACCTACAAAACATTCCTATCGTGATGTGAGCTAATGTCACCATGACCCCTTTGCGAGCGTGATCTTGGCTCGCAAGTAAATGTCAGCCATCTGCACTGTGTTGTTTACACTCAATACAGCTTGTATACTAATGGAACACATGAACTGTTAGAGCACAGTGGAGTGCTTTGTACTACTGCTGCAGAAGTACTTTATGCCAATGTAATAAAACACCAGCAAAGACTGATGCCAAAAGCTCTGCCTCAGCCTTCTCTGATGACGCTTGAGAAGGAAACTCTCCTACCAGCTGAACGCTCAGAGAAGAGCGTCATTAAAGATCAATGCAGGCTGATTGCAAGCCTTGAGGCGGAAACGTGTAGTTCTTCTGATCCCTGTGCTGCCAGCCATAGCGTGAGCAGGGTGCTCAGTGAGAACAAACACAGTCAGCGGCTCTGATTTAAGGGGCCCTCATCTCTTGGCTGGGTGCCTGTCGTGCTGTGAAAGAGGTCAGCCTGTGATATCAATTACCACTCTCAGGTGGCATGACAGAATCTGTCCGTGTGTGTGTGTGTGTGTGTGTGTGTGTGTGTGTGTGTGTGTGTGTGTGGTGCATGCGTCTAGGTAAGCAGTGGTGCTGTATGATTGTGTAATGCCTTTAATGGTGATTACCTCCAGTGGTAATGTAAGACACTGAAGAAAACAAAAGAGCAGGAACATGTTGGTTTAGTGACACGCCTCAAATAAACTAAGAGGGTGAATGCTTGAGTGTTTTTTTTTTCGTTCATTCCTTATTTAGACTTAGGGACTTGGTTTACTTGGACTTCAGCACACTTTTATTTTCTTATCAGTTTCAGGTCATCCAGAATTTTAGTCAAACTGTTTTATATTTTCAACTTTTGCGTTGTGTACAGATCCACCACTATTTAAGTAGTAGCCATTTTACCCAAAAGAATTTTATAATCTGAATGTTATCTTTGCCTCAGCTGTAGTGTGAGTATGTGGCCTACATGCGTTTGAAACGAAAGGTGATGACGTGTGGGAGGCTATTTTCATTGACAGGTGTGCATTTAAACATGTCTACTGGGTCAGTATGCCCTTTTATTGTATGTCAATGAAGTTGGCCTTTACCGATGCCCCCAGGCCCACAGTGTTAACGCCCTCAAACACACCAGCTCACATTTTATATATTTTAGCACTCTGTCAATACAGTGTTACCTCAAAGCTTCGCTACATTTGGTCATGCACTTGGTATGATCACTCTCTTATTAGCACATTAGGGCTGCATCAAATGATTGATGATCAAATGATATTTTCTTAGCCGATGAATCTTTTGATTATCAAATATCTTGTTTATTTAATTTGTTGTTTGATCCAATAAAATGTAAGCCAATGATGGAAAAAACTGCTGGTCATAGTTTCCAAAAGCCCACATGACACCTCCAGTGTGCTTTTGTTCACACTTAAAGGAATAGAGAGGAGTATTTATTCCATAGAGGAATAGTTGCCTAAACCAGAAAATAATCCAAAAATTGAATGTTGAGTATTTTTCCTGTGCACATTACTCAGACTAAATAATCAGTGCCCAAAATAGTTGATCAATAATCAATTATGCAATTATTATCAGTCAGTAGTTGATGACTACCACACACAATTCTGCACACCTGTCGTGTTATTTTGCTTGTGGCTATGTTCAGTGATCAATGTAAGTGAACAAATTGCAATATAAAAAAGCAAAAAGCAGAAAAAAAGCAGAGCAAGTTCAGTTTGTCCAACTTGTGACCTCCTTACTCACTCCTCCCCTCCCCTCCCCTCTCCTCTTCTCCCCTCTTCCCCCCTCCCATCCCACAGAGCCCATGCTGAGTGCCCTGCTAAGGCGAATGCCGGCACTGGAGTCATGTGAGATCCACCAGTTGGTGAACTGCCCCGAGTCCTTCACCCCAGACATGCGTTGCCTGATGGGGGAGACACCGGGCGTGCACGGCTACTACGTCCTCGCCGGCATGAACTCCTCCGGGCTCTCCTTTGCTGGTGGAGCGGGAAAGTAAGCCAGGGCTTACATTCTGTTGGAAAACCAGTGAATTTCTAGTGAAAATCTTCTTAAATGAGAGGAAAATGAGTGGAAAACAGTGAATTTCTAGTGAAAATCCCAACAAATTTGTAACAAGTGTGTAAAAAATTTGCAGCAAGAATTATCAGACTTAAATCTAAGAATGTCCAAATTATTTTCCAAGTTAGATCGGCAGGCCTTTAATTTAAAAAAAAGTCCAACCAGCAAAACTCCCCCTGCATGTGTTTGCTGTCATAGGTATCTGGCAGAGTGGATGACGTACGGCTACCCCACAGCTAACGTCTGGCCACTGGACATTAAGCGCTTCGGAAACCTGCAGAGCAGCCGCACCTTCCTGCGCCACCGGGTCATGGAGGTCATGCGTGAGTACTTAGAGCAGTGAACATGCGCGCCACACACACACACCACACACACACACAGACACACACACACTCACACACTTGCACTCATCAGCAGTTAGTCTTGGCAAATACTGCTTTGCATATATGTGAAGCAGTGAGGCTGGAACAGATCACTGAACATAGCTGATGTGGGGGATGTTGAGTGTTGTTGCATGGCTCATTTTAGTGAAGCACTTACAAATGTAGCACTTACTAACACTGCTTAAGTTTATATGCACTTTGACTAAAATGTTATGTCTTAATTTGAATTAACAGTGTTTAATTAGTGATGCTTTTTAGAGACAACCTGCTGCTCCTGTCAGGTGTCACCTCAGTTCCACTGTCATATTAACACATTCAATTTGTGTTTACATGTGTCGTGTTTGTGTGTGTGTCCCTGTCCACAGCCTTGCTGTATGAGCTGAAGGTTCCTCGGTGGGACTTTCAGACAGGCCGGCAGCTGCGCACCAGCCCACTGTACGACCGCCTGGACACACAGGGGGGCCGTTGGATGGAGAAGCACGGCTTTGAGCGAGCCAAGTACTTCGTACCTCCGGGGAAGGGTGAGCGACTCTGTTGTCTCTTCTCCTTGTGGATCTTGGGCCATGAGACCAATTAGTCTCTTTGTCTTAGCATGTTCATGTCTCTCACATGACCAATCTTTGTCATCTGACCTTCCCTCTCTTGTAATGTTTGTGTGCGTCTCTCTGTCTTAGACCTGCTGTCCCTGGACCAGAGTAAGACCTTCTACAAGCCCGACTGGTTTGATATTGTAGGCGCTGAGGTGAAGTGCTGCAAAGAGGCCGTGTGTGTCATCGACATGTCCTCCTTCACTAAATTTGAGCTCACGGTGAGCGATGCCCCACTTGCTGGGAGAAATATTGTACTCTGTTCTGGAAAATGCTTTTTGAAATAAACATGAAAGGCACCTGATCTGAACGTGTCAGATCTTGATAATGGTCTTTGGTTATTAGCACATCAAAAGCCAGATTTTGCTCAGCCTTGTTAAATTAAGACCATGCTTTGGATACTGAATACTGGCATGTTCCCAAAACGCCCCCGCATCTTTGTTTATACTTGTTTCCCATGTGTTCCCTCTCTAGTCCACTGGGGACCAGGCTCTGGAGTTGCTGCAGCACCTGTGTGCCAACGACCTGGACGTGCCAGTCGGGCACATCGTCCACACAGGCATGCTAAACAAAAGGGGCGGGTATGAAAACGACTGCAGCGTGGTTCGCCTCAGCAAGAACAGGTGAGCGAAAGAAAGACGGAAGAGAGAAGGCTGGCGTAGAACAGGTGGCTACTGGCAGCGCTTATTTAGATGGATACAAAAACAGCTGGGATCTAGACACTAGACACAGAAACAGACAGACACTTCTGGAACTTTCTGAGGCCAAAAAAGGGTAGTAGGAGTCCACAAAGCAGAAATAAATTTGCTGGTTGTGTTTGTGAAACAAAAACTGACTACCTTGGAGAGGAGGGTTGGTTAGAAAAGGCTTTCGTCCTTTTTCCGTGCTGTGGTGGAAACGTCCTTTTGCTTTTACTCAAACCCACATAATCACGTGCTTGCGATGGTAGAGTCTTGTCATACATCTGTTTCAGCAGACTCTTTGTAAATATAAGGCATCATTCTTCATTCATCAAGACTAGAGCCAGATCCATTGTTGTTATTTAGTTGTCTATGTAGTTACCAATTCCCACCATGTTCTTATGCATATATTTTTGTCCTGCTTTGATCTGCGTAATGTGTGGTAGATTATTTGCCAGTTACAGAAACAGTTTCTACCTTTGACATGGTCCTCTGCTTCTTTGCTGTAGTTAAAGCCATAAATCAGAGCCCTGTTTACCAAATGCTGTTGATAAGAAGAAGAGAATTTTAACCTAGAAATCTAGACTCACCCTTGCAGTAGCAAATAGTTTTGCTCAGCAGGTATGTCTAGCCAGGCACCATTGGAGTCTTAGTAGGTCAACCACAGGTTTGGTAAGATCAGTCACAATGCTTTATCTTTGTAAACAGTCATTGGGTGGCCTTAGCACGATAATGACAGGGCTGTGACGGTGCAAATCAACTAAGTGGCCAAGAAATAGCGGTTGTTTGAATCGGCTTCTGCATCAACTTTGGAGGAGTTAGACTTAGGCTTTTCTTTGAAAGTTGAACAATTCTAGACTCTGAAATTACTGCTATTTTTGTATATAGCATTTCTTTTTACATTATCGTTTTTTACATTATCATTGTGCACTATCACAACACATCATACATGAATTTTTGCTGCTTGTGACATTCTTGTGTTCTTGTCTTATGATCTTGTCTTTTTTAGTGTTCGGAAATTGCCCGTATCTGCTATGCTTTTTTACTTTATTGTTAGAAAATATCCTATCTGTTGTGCATCTGTTGTTCAACAGTGGGATAGCGAGGAATGTGCTTTCAGTTCCTCTGTTTGTATAGTATATGTGGTGAAATTGACTTGACTTAAAGCTGACTTGACTCTCGCTTTAACCATAGCTTTACTTATGATAGGCTTTAGCTTGTAATAATAACTGCCTGAGCTGCTCTATAACGAATCCCATTGGCGTGTTCCAGACTGAGGTTAAACTAATCTCTCTGTGTCCACAGCTTCTTCATCATCTCGCCCACGGATCAGCAGGTCCACTGCTGGTCCTGGATTAAGAAGCACATGCCCAACGACCCACAGCTCCACCTAGAGGATGTCAGCTGGAAGTACACCGGTGAGGGTGCTCTATCGCTCTACTGCATTTCCGATGCTGTGCTCATGTTACTGTAGGATTGGACATGTTTACATTCGCTATGTTGCACAGCTGTCAACAGGCTGTAGTATCTCCAACGTGGTGCCACTTGGCTGGTGTCCAAAAGGAAACCACTTCAAGCCGAGTCAGTATTTTATTATCTAATCCCAACTGTGGCAGGTCAGCGTCTCCTCTGGCCAGATGTAAAGGCCGTACAGGCCATGTGTTGCCTTTTCCCTGGACTGCTTTGTCCTCTCGCAAATGTCAGTCTGTGCCAACACAGAAGAGCTGAGGGCTCTGCTGTGGCCTCCAGAAATCTTTTCAGAAAAATCTCCTACCACTTTTACCTAAGAAATGCAATGTCAGGCTGGAGATGTTGGATGTGAAGCGAATGTTTTTATATTTTTTTGTTTGTTTGTCTTATTTTTGTCACTTTCAGTAATATGCTGTATATTCCCTTAGTGAGAAGGATATGAACAGACATTTAAATACAGTATAAAAATGCTCTTGCATTGCCTCTGTTCCTCTGTCACTAATGCCAATGCACACTTCAGCACTAATGCCAATGCACACTGCAACATTTCAGCTCTCAATCTGATTGGGCCACGCGCAATGGATGTGCTCTCTGAACTCTCCTACGTCTCCATGACACCAGAACACTTTCCTTCCCTGTTCTGTAAGGTAGGACATCATACGTTCTGTGATGACGCCACTGGTCTGATTCAGTTGTCCACTGTTATTCTCTGCTGTTCTGTCTGACAAGCAAATAATTAGTAGCCTTTTTAATAGGCGTCAATGACATATGTATACAGCTTGTTCTGTCAGTAGTTCTGATAATGTGATGATGGCAATTTATGTATTAGACAGTGACAGTGTGTTTCTCCCACAGGAAATGAGTGTGGGCTATGCCAATGGCATCAGAGTTATGAGCATGACCCACACTGGGGAGCCAGGCTTTATGCTCTACATCCCAATAGAGGTAAATGTCACGCCTCATCACCCTCTCAGACGCAGGCATCTCATCTGATTAGTCGTCTCACTGATGGATTGCATGATTTACTGTACTCGGCTGAATCAAAATCACTTTCCATCCCCATTTTTTCTGCTGCCATCACTTTGCCTTATGCCTCTCTATCACTCTCTCTCTCTCTCTCTCTCTCTCTCTCTCTCTCTCTCTCTCTCTCACCCTCTCACCATCTCTCTCTCTCTCTCTCTCTCTCTCCCTCTCTCTCTCTCCCTCCCTCCCTCCCACTCACTCTCTCTCTCTCCCTCCCACTCTCTCTCTCTCTCTCTGTAACTCTAGTATGCGCTGCACGTGTATAACGAGGTGATGTCGGTGGGACAGAAGTATGGCATCCGCAACGCCGGCTACTACGCCCTGCGCAGCCTGCGCATCGAGAAGTTCTTCGCTTTCTGGGGACAGGACCTGGACTCCTTCACCACGCCGTTGGAGTGCGGCCGCGAGTTCAGGGTCAAATTTGACAAGGTCGGTCATGTGGCCAGGCCCGGTGCTTGTAACAGAGCCCTGCTGTCTCTGCACATGACCGGGCCCTTGCTACTTCATTAATTAGAGGTTGACTGAAACAGATGTTACCCAAAGCTAATTTTGGTAATATATGCAGCATTTGTTATAATTCTGGTCACACTGCCATTTAAAAACACAATTGCTCACTTTTGCATATTTATCCAATATTTATCCCAAATCACATTTATCCAGTTTCACAGTTTCTAAACAAATGGCTTTAGACAAACGCTTTGGCGTCTTAAACAAACGGAAAAAGCAAGTACATTTTCAAACAACGCTTTCCAAAGTGAAGCTTTCCATTTATCCACTTATTGTCCCTTAATGATTTTTTGCGTCAATTTCTCTCTTCAGTTTTTGCTCTCCTTCCCCCTCTGCAGGACACAGACTTCCTGGGGCGCGAGGCTCTGATGCAGCAGCGTCAGTTGGGCGTGAGGCGGCGCTTCGTCATGCTGGTGCTGGAGGATCACGACACGGAGCTGGACCTGTGGCCCTGGTGGGGCGAGCCCGTCTACTGCAACGGCCAGCTGGCCGGCGTCACTACCAGCAGCGCCTACAGCTACACGCTGGAGCGCCACGTCTGCCTGGGCTTCGTCAGCCCTCCGCCCAATGCCGACGGCACGCCCGCCGTCATCACGCCCGACTTCATCAACCGTGGCGACTACGAGGTGGACATCGCTGGCCAACGCTACCCGGCCAAGGCCAAGCTCTACCCCTTTAGCTCCCTGTTTGCCCAGCAGCGCCGGCGCAAGGACGACATGGAGCTCAGCAACTTCCAGGGCAAGTGACCGCGCTCTGGAAAAAGAGGGGTCTGGTCAGCCAGGAGGTTTAGGCCAGGGCTGGAAGAATCAGAAGAGAAGGGTGCCAGCCCTGAGCCACCACTCCCCCCTCCCCCACCTACCTCCTTCCCCACACCACCTACCACCACCACCACTGTCTTTCTTGCAAGGGACAGGTGGTTTGACTGAGTCTCTGCCCAGCCATGAGGTTCCTCTCTAGGTACTCTGCAGCTGCACAATCAAATCCCTCTGTCTTCTTCTTCTCTCTTTCTCTGCCCTTGGAGAGGAACAATATCAACACCCGGACGCCAAAAGACACGGCTGCCCCATTCTGCCGCACAAAATCCGTCTGATGTTCAGACTCTCCTCTTCGTTCGCTCTGATGAACTGTTTCTGCACATAGCCCTCCCTTCTCCCACTCCAGCTGAGGGGTCCCCCTGCTGCGAGGAAGTGCAAGAATAACCAAACACAAAGGAGGCGGGAGCGGCCCTGCGTCTCTCTGGCGCAGAGAGGAAACTCAACTTGTCAGTGGTGATCACTACACAGCTGTGCACTGATGAGCTCTTTCTTTGCCCTTCTCTTCTCTGCTTGTGAAAAATCAAATGAAAACAAAGTGAAACAACTGTTTCTCTTGTTGGCTGTCCTCCCCTTGCCAGAGAGATGACGGCCCACGTTGTCACTGTTGAATGGATAGGTCGTTTGTAGATGTTTACCAGGAGCGTTTTCTCTCTCTTGTCCTCCCCCCCCCCCCCTCCCCTTTTTTGTCTCCATCTCTGAATAAATGTTTGTCGTCAGAGACCACAGGAAGTACTGGAAGCTGCTAACCGGCTTGCCTTTTGTATTTTGTGCTGAGTGTTGGCTGAGTGTAGGTGTAGTATTCTATGACAGACAGAGTGAGAAGAGTCTTTGCTTGACAGGGCGTTCTTCAGATGAGGAGCAGCAGGTTCGGTGTAGAGTGGGGACAGGGCGAGAATTTTTTTTTTGCTTGTAAAGATGGGAGATGGGTGTAACATCCTACCTGTCATCGTTTATGCCTGGGTGTAGTCACTGTAGACCTCTTGTCCAATCAGCTGCCTTGTTGTAAAAGAGTGTATAGTATCAATCATATGTGTGTGTTTTCCATTGGCGTTTGAGAAAACTCAGCAGCATGGAGTACGCTTTGAGATGCATTTGACATGCTAAAGGGATGTATTTTTGGATAATTTATGTACAGAAACTGAACTAAAAGTTTGATCATGTACCATATATCAGATAGATAGGCCTATGTAGTATGCTCTGGTGCCCCACATCCAGCAAACACACGTAAACACACACACACACACACACACACACACACACACATACACACATACGTCCACTGTCCAAGTTGCTCAATTGCAAGATAAATTGTAAAGATCACTCTCACATGTGATTGAATTTGTACCATAGTCAGGCAAACGTGTATTTTAGTGACTTATATCTTATGAAGGGAGTTGGTGATCTATGGAGATGCTTCCATTGCATCTGGTCAGAGTCTGAGATTGTTTGTGCTGAGACTGTGTTCCCAGCTGAGCCCAGAGGACTTACTGATTGTGTGTTCATATGTGGAGATGTGACACATTTACTTAGTGGTCACTGGAGACTGATACAGTATAGGTTATTAGTCAGAGTGATCGTAGCGCTGGGCTGCCTTTAGATTGGTGGGGGGAGGGGCCATGTGCTTCCAATAGGAAGTGTGGATTCCCCATTTTGTCCATGTGCTGCATGTTTCCTGCATATTAGCCCTGTCCTAAACTACATTGTCTACTACATTGTTTAAGTTAATCACGATTAATCTCACATTTAAAGTTCCCGAATTTTCCTTCAGTTTTTTGTAAAGAAAGAATGTCACACATGCCCCCTAGTTAGTAGCCAGGCTAGCCCCGCCTAGTGCTTCCGCTCAGTTTCTTGTGGCTCCACCAAAACGTAGTGAAAGCGACTGACGCATCAGGCTAGCAGAGGCTTCAGCAAAATGACACACTTTGGTTTCCTTCACACCCAACGTGAAAGAGTGTAGTCTCCACAGGGGTGCCTGTCATTTTCTTTCGTTTTCCTTGATTTTGGACTAGGCGTAATCCATGTATGAGACACTGGCCCTTACAGGTTGTTCTTTCCTTCTTATGCTGGTATACCACAGAGTAGCAGCCATGAATTGGGGTCAGTAGTGATGGGGAGTGACGTGTCAGTGTGTTCTAATGGAACAGCAGAACATAGTCTGTAAGTTCTCTGACTGCCGTGTTGCTTGTGATCATGAAGTATATTGATGAAGATGCATGTGCTAGCCGCGTCGCCCAGTGTCAGGCTTTCTGTTTCTTCTGGTGCATATTATACAAACCAAAGGCACTATAGGCTCTTTGTCCATTTTCTTTTCTCTCATCTCTTTTTTTCATTTTTGTACATAATCATCACTATTGTAACAACATTTGTATGGGTTCTTTATAACTAATCTTTGCACTTTGTCATTAGGAACTCTACAACTGCTTCTTTACTAATATTGAAGTATTTAAAGAAGTCTTGGCTGTGGGCCAGTTCTAAGAACTGTTCTTTTAATTAGAAAACCTAATATAAAACCTGCATAATTATTTAGGAAAGTGATATGCCTTTGAATGAGGCAACTGTCTTTTGATCTTATTTGATAAGATAACACTTTATTACCACACAACAATGTTGGTGGTGATTGTTGATCAGGTAATACCTGCCCTCCTCAAAGGAGCTAACATAACATCCAAAACATTTACCGTCTTACCTATCCCAGTTTCTTTAATCGTGTGTGTGTGTGTTTGTGTTTGTGTATGTGTGTTGTTGCGTGCGTGCGTGCGTGCGTGCGTGTGTGTGTGTGTGTGTATGTGTGTTTGTGTGTGCTTGTGTTTGTGTGTGTGTGTGTGTGTGTGTGTGTATGTGCACACTGGTAAATAATCACAAAAAGTGATTATGAGGGAAATAATCACAAAAAGTTTCCTCCATGGTGTTATGAAAACGTTATGAAAACGTTCCCAAGGTGCAATTAGTATTTTTATTTTGTTGGTGGTGTTTAAACCACTAATCATTTGTAGTTATTATGTTAACTAATTCCATATGTGATAAAAACAGAATGTTTCTCAATATTTAAGAGCACCTTATCAAGCCTGTTTCTGTATTTCACAGGCATTGTTTAATATTTTTCTGACCCATAAATGCGCATATAGTCTAAAAAAAATGTCATGGTAAGGATGCAAGATAGATCCACTGCAAATAATTGAAGGAAATGGTTTCTTTTCACTCAGCTATGGAATTATACAATTTAAAAAAAAAAGTTTTCAGCAACAAAAATCTACTTTTTGCACCATGTGGAATAAGTTCTGTATCTTTTCATACGCAGTATGCACATACAGTAAGCAACACTCCTTCCTTGCATGTGACATTTTTCATTAAGGGATTTCATGCCTGACACCTTACTATGCTTCCAAAGCAGTATGGCGACTTCATTCTTGGGAATTAGGATTATTGCTAATTGCCATTTTTCTACCAGTTCAGGTCTACATCATTAGATAGTTATTTACACAAGATAGCACTTAAAGAAAACGGATGGGTCGCACTTTACATTGACTTGTGCCTTGGTAATTTGATGGGGGGCTTCAGCCAAGTTTGGAAGTGGTACTCTTGACTGTTGTGTTGGATTTGTTGGTTTCTCCTGTGGGCGCTCTTAGAGGTTTCCCTTATTAATGGCGCTCAGACTAGAGAGAAAAGCCATCCTTCTCCTGGTCCTCTGCTCATGTTTCTGTCGTTTATCGTTCTGGGAAAAAATATTAGCTACATTTCATAAGTTATCGTCCACTAAGGTTGATTCTGTTGTTGTCTGTAATGTGTTGAAGTAATGTCTGCATGTGTGTGCGTGTTTATGTTTGTTTGTATGTGTGTGTGCACATGTGTTTTTTGTTTGTTTTTTTGTAAAATGCTCTCTTTTGGCTTGAGGCAGCAAGCCAGTAAAGTTAAAGAAAAGTTTCAATAAGTTGTCCTCCTGTTGTGCACCTTGTATTTATATGATGTATTGGTTTTTGGCTGTATGTGTTTTACTACAAATAAAAATCAAAATGAGAGTGATGTGTGGTTTTGCTATAGTCTTTCAGTTTGGATGATTTTTCAGTTGCACTGCTGTGTGAGTCCCAGGTTCTCTGAATGGTTGCAGTTCTCTATGTAGCCACCAGAAGGTGCTGTTCATCTACTGCACAGAGCAGAGTCTCTGCACTTAACTCCTGGCTACTCAAAAAGGCAGCAGGACTCTTATCTAGCTCTTCAGGTGAGATGAAATGAAAAGCAGATTTGCCGTGTGTTCTGGTGTCTTAAATTGCTTTTAGTCATCTCTTTAAATAACATAACTCAATTTTCTTTAAAAATATCTTTCACTGAAGTTTTACAGAAAATCACACATAATTAGTCTGTCTAATTAGTCTGCTTTAAGGTAAAGATAAGCTGATTTTCCTTCTAGGGCTAAACCACCCTAATCAAGCTTAGATCTATTCACGGGGTCAGATTCCTACCACCCCCTTAACCTGTGTGCACATCCTGGTACCTGGCCACACCAAAGGGGCAGGTGGGCACAATCAGAGCTTTGTGGCGTCAGCCCTGCACCTCACAAGCCTGCCTTTGTGGCACGGTGCGGTCTGAGCAACCCGGCTGACATGCCGTGCCTTCCGTCTCCCCGTCAGAGTCCAGCCCGTGCCAGGCCACCGCCTGTCCCGTGTGACACAGCATTCACACAAGGGCACTCCAATGATGGCCTCGCCTCTCACTGTCCTGTGCTACCTGCAGCGCTGAAAACCCCTCCTACTCCTGCCATTAGTGAAAAGTATTGAGGACAGAATGAGAGACAAAAGCCACGGCTATAAAGGAGAGTTGCAATGTTGAAGGGGAAAAAAAAATAACTCCAGGAGAGTCCCCCTCTGGTAACTGTACACTACAGATTCTAGCTTGATGCAGAGCCAGAAACTTGGAGAAAGTTCACTTAATAACCACGAACCTGGGGCTGAGGGGATGTGCCATCATGTAGCCAGAACATGCTGCCCTGAATGTTACCTCTTTATCGCTATGGGGAAGCCAGCCAGCTCAAGGAGATCCATTACAAAATTCTGAGGGCCTTGCTTACTAGCCCACCCCAGCAGTAGCCCTCTTAACTCTGGCTGGAGGGGAGGACTGCATCATTAGAAGTGAGGGACTGTGGACCCCCTGACAACTGACAGAGAACTGAGGCTGGTGCAGACCAGCAGGCAGGTTCGTCTTCCCTTTAAACCTGATCCAGGCCTGTGCAGAGAGCGAGCATAAGGCTGAGAGGATCAAATCTCAGAGGACTCGAAGCTTGCAGGCAGGCAGGCGGGCGGGCGGGCGGGAGGGTGGGTGGGCAGCAGGGTGGGCTTGGGTTTGGGTGCAGTGGAGCTTGGCACCGTCCTTGATGCCTTGATGTGGTGGAGAGTGATGGGTGTTGGGTTACTATCAGATTCAGCAGGTCGTTGGGATAGGCCTCCGGAGATGCCTTTCCTCTTGTCCTGCTCTGATCTCTGGATGAGTGACAGCAGGGGTGTGCTGGTAGGGTGAATGGGAGAATATTTAGTGTGTGTGTGTGTGTGAGTCTCTGTACACTCGGTTTCTGTGTGAATGGTTTTACCTTCAGCAACACGGTCTGTCTGTTTCATCGGACTGGCATGGTCACAAAGATGGTCGTTGTGTTTAGCAATGACTCACAATCATGGAGATTTCTGTGAATCATCTGGGAACAGAAGGCATTGAGACTGTCTGGTATTTAACTGACTTGGCTGCTTCTGATCACTTTGTAGGCAACACAGACAGTGTGAATGGGAAGTATGTTTAATGATGACATCAAAAAAGTCTCTCTGCAATCATTTTTTAAACCATTTTGTAATTCACCAGTATGACTCAATGCAAACCATTCATCTTGCAATCCACCACATTCAAATGAAGCTATCAAGGCCATCTTCATCTCCCACGCTATCTTTTTTTCTTGCCGTCCATCTTTTTTGAGAGAGCTCTGGATCGCTCTCCCTGGCTGCCCCCCTACCCCATTCATGCCTCTCCTCCCGGAAGGATGTGTCAGTCCCGGGGTAGCTCATGACTGTCCTGGCCATGTGCAGTGACTCGCAGTGGTGGCTTGAGATGACGTAGGGAGCATCAAATTAGCACTTGTCTGTCTTCAGTGGAGCACACTGCCACCTTTTGTGTCACCCCTGCATGGCTTGCTAGTTCACCCTAACTGCATACACACAGTCACTGACACACACACACACACACACACACACACACACACACAGACAGAGCTCCTCAGTAGCACACTGATGCTTTTAGGCATACTGTTGCACTCTCTCAGGCAGACTTGGGCAGTTTGTACAAGCACTGGCTCCTGCTGATTACTGAAGCTGTGTGTGTGTGTGTGTGTGTGTGTGTGTGTGTGTGTGTGTGTGTGTGTGTGTGTGTGTGTGTGTGTGTGTGTGTGTATGCGAGCGTGTGTGTGTGTTCCACTGGTCTATCTGACTGACACTGGGGTAATCTAAAAGAGCATGAGGTTGGGACCTTATTTGTTCTCCAGCCCCTCAGGCTTGGTCCGTTATGTGTGTGTGTGTGTGTCAACTCTGAAACTTCTCCTTAGATGTGTGCAGCTATTTGAGCCTGTAAATTAGTCTTACATGTGGGTGAAGTATTTAAACAGCCTCCCACAGAAACACTGTCTCTGCCACAGGAGTGGATCTAGACTGCTGCTCCTCCTCCGCATTTAGTTCCGAACATTCCCTCCCTCTGAGTGATCAGAGAGCTGCTGGATAAATATATGAATTCCACTCAAATTTATCACATCCCATTGGATTAGAAAAGAGAGAGGGAGAGAGAGAGGCTGCCTGTTTTTGGTCTGCTCCATATGTAAATATACCTGCATAGCTGACCTGCCTGAGTACAGGGGCTCCTTTCAGTGCAGTGCAGGCCTCTGGAGCTCACTTGCCCTGCTACTCAAAAGCGCAGCTTTGTATCTCCACACTAATGTCTTGCCCAGAACCTTCACCTCTCTGCTTCACATAAAAATGTTCCCAAACAGCTTATTTTCAAGATTTCAGTCCAGGAGATTCCTGCTTTGTGCATTTGTATGTAGCCTATTTCAGATATCTGTTCGTTGGAATTGGCTAAAGAGTAAACTCTATTATATTTATACAGCACCATTTACTATGGAATTGTCTTGTGGTGCTTTACCAATATTAACAAGGAGCAGGGGAAAAACTCCCTTGTGGAGTTCCACAGCTCAAGGGGCCAGCCCAACTGATAGAGGTCATGTAAGTACAGTCAGTAGTTACCAAAAGTTACCACAGATGAGTTGAATCATTTGTGACCTTTCCTATCTATTCACCTTTGTCATGATTCATGAAATACTCATAGGACGACTTTATAGAAAAGCAGATTTATTGATCTGAAATGCTTTTGTTTATAGGCAATCCACAAATATTAAAAATAGACACAATGGCACAGTAGGCCTTGGACCTTGACCGTGATGAGACAGATAGGTACAATATCCTTGGGATGTCTTATGTAGTTATACCTTTTAAACAGCAGAGCAATCTCACTCAAGTGGAATAGGCTCTTCAACAGCTATTCCCACTTCAATCTCCCTCTCCAAACACTATAAAAGCAGGAGCAGAGAGAGAGCATACCTGATCATGTTCGCACAGCAGACTTAAATAGACAGTAGACATAAAAAAAGTTGTCAGTATATTTTTACTTTTATATATAAGTATCAATCTTCAGGGCAGTTAAAGGGACATTTCTGTCGAGCAATCAGTTGATATAAAAAGCAACTGTGTGTATGGTGTACACATGTACAGCCAAGCCTTTTTTTAATGCTGTCATTTACTAACCTTATATACCAGTGCAAAGTGTACATTAGTCTCTCTGAGAGTAATACAAAGCAAAGGTAACTTAAAACTAACATGTATTCTTTTGCCTTGTTAAAATGTTATAGATTTCACATGATTTGTGCATAATATTTGTAGGTCAGTTTTAATACAACTATGCAAATCCTTGTATGTGGATTATTTTCAACATTTTTAATAACTTTTTTTGACCCCATAAGTAACCCTGCAGGTTGTAAATCCCATTCAAACTGAGGTTCCCTGAAACGCCCCAGCAAACACCGTCAGTCCTCTGATTCACCTGTTCAGACGTCCGTCTAGAACTCGTAGGGTGAAACGAAGATGGTGACCCTGGTGATGTAGCGTCCAAGCAGCACCCTCTTCTCCAGCTCGCTCATCTCCACCTCGGCCTCCAGCGTGGCGGGGCCCTGCACAGGGCTCACCAGCATCAGCTGGCCTGTCTGCCGGTCCGAACGCTGTACGGTGAAGTGACGCCGCGCCCGCCCACCACCCAGCAGCGAGAAGCGCAGTGTGTCACCAATCATACGCATGGCAGACACACGGAACATCACGCGCGGGGCCGACAGGTTGGATACCACTGCTAGGTAGTGGTAGGACACTGAGTTGGGGGCCTGGGAGCACGCCCTGTTGTCCACAGGGCACGGGTTCCTCTCACAGCGCCTGAATAGAGTAGAGAGGGTATTAACATAACAATAATGTATAATAACAATAACAATAATAATACAAGTAAACTAGACTAAACTGTAGAGGTGGAAGAGAAATTATAATGAAAAGATAAGGAAGTAAGAGTTTATGAATATACAATAAATAGACTCCTACATTCCTAAGAAGTTTCACCTGCACTTATAGAGTAAGTTCCCCCGTAAGGCAGTATAAGAGTGTACTAAATCTCTCTACATTTGGCTTCATGGGGATACTTGTTTTTGTTGTTAGAAAAGCAATCATGGAGAGCTATTTTGGCAAGATCTTGTGGAGCACTTATTGCAATAAAAGCATCGTTATTACATTGCCCTAACCATGCAGACATCCCAGAGAGGCAATAAAGAAACGCTAGAATGGGTCTTATGGCAGAGAGGGGAGGGCTGAGGATGCTGCCCACTCACAGAGGTGAAGTTTTCACATAGGTGGCATTGCGGATGCGTGGGCAGTCTACTTTGATACATTGGAAACCTCCATAGGTGTTGATGCAAAGCTGGTCACGGGTGCAGTCATGCTGTCTATTGGCGCACTCATCAATGTCTAATCACACAACAAAGAGACAGGCAGAGGGATAATTGATTATTAGTTAATCCTACATATGACATATTTCATATAGTTCATTTTCATGTTCATAAACAATGACTTAACTATTTAGTGTTTTTTTTCCTAGACATAGAGTTTATTCAATGTTCTCCTCATACCATTTAGTGTTACTTTTCTACACACAGAAAAAAGTGGATCTTACTGTTTGCATCCGACAGTAAATGCTACTCAAATTTGACAAGCTAGACTTGATTTGAGTTGTTTTTCCCATGCTGAGAAAGTATCACACACAGACAGCTAAGGTCTATGGCCTTGTCTGAATGTATTGGTTTGTTTATGCTCCCCACTGACATGACTCCTGTTTGACCTTTGCAGTTGCGTCCGTCGCGGGTCAGGTTGTAGCCAGCCGGGCAGGCACAGCGGTAGCCCCCAGGGGTGTTCACGCAGGTGTGCAGACAGAGACGGCCCCCCTGGCCCATGTGGAAGAGCTCGCACTCGTCAATATCTGGACAGACAGGTAAACAACACAAACAATCACAGCAGTTTCATCTCTCCTGCTGCAAGTCTGGATGCTTTATTTTGTCTTGGTATGTTGAGACATATATGGGCTGAAGCGGTACATGGTGACTCTGGAGACTGTGGTGTAGTGTCAGAGGTGACCAATCAAAAGATGTGATAAAAGTTTGGGCAGACATCTACTGCTGTTCAAGCCTTGAGCTAGGCTGTCAAACCCCCAATTAATCTGTCATTCTCCATATTACTCTGTCAAAACACGGTACTGCTTTAAAAGTGACATTGTTAATCTCAGCAAGGTTCAGGATAGTGCACAAACCTGGTGGACATCTATATATCATCTACACAGATAAAGTCAGTTGGGTCCGGTATCAAATTAGAAAACTATTACAATTAATGGCAAAATGGCTCCATAATACAATCATAGAGGGAAAGCATTCATTTATTGGAGAGGATCCGTACAGAGCCATGCCTTTGCCTATTCACCTAACTGTAAACTATAACCAACTGCAAAAAGAAAACTGCAAACTGTAGAAACACACTTCCGGCCATCAGAAATTTGCAAGGAAAAACAAGTTTGATTGTTTTTGTCACATCCCTAGTAAAAAACTGTAATCAAAAAGACTGGGCAAAACAGGGTCTGGGTTAAAAAATAGTTTCCTTTCAATGCAACTGTATTTACTTATTACACACACTTGTAAATACGTGTAGCATAATTCAATGTTATCTAAATGGACCTCTAATGTGCTGTAATAGTAAGATGTTCTGGAGTTTGGACTGCTTGTTGTATCCTGTTCAGTCTCACCTGTGCAGACACTGGTGTCACGTCCTGAGATGGTGTAGCCGGCCTCACAGGTGCAGTGAGTAGTGCCCTGTGTCTGGGTGCAGTGGGATGGGCGCACAAACGGACTGGAGGTCGCCGGCGGAGACACCGAGGCGCCCGCTGTACCCGCTGTACCCGCTGTACCCGCTGCTCCAGCAGCTCCAGCTGCCGTGGCTGCAGAGGTGTTGGTTATTGTGATGAAGACTGCAGAGGGAAAAATGAAGAGTTTGAGGGTGAAAATTGTCTTTGAAGAGCTCTTTTTCAAAATGCTATTTCTCCATTTTCAAAAATATTTTAAAATGATGTGTCTTTATTGTGCTTCTCAATAAAATCACAGTTTTGCTGTTGTACTTGAGCAAGGACAAATCAGATAACATTAACCCAACTGCAACTGTCCCGATGTTACCTGAAAATCGAGATTTAGGAAAATTGAATTTAAACGGCCTTTATAGTGTTTTGGAAAAGAGATCTTAATTTATTGTTTTCCTGTCTTCCATACTGCCACTTCAATGACTTCAGTGACTGTGCATCAGATGTTGGGGGCATTGTGGAGCAATGTTATAGACACCACCTGAGAAACAGTCAGACAGGCCTCAGAATCCAGGACAAGAGCATGTTACTTTGGATTATAGTGTCCACTAACCTCAAATTATTATAATATATAACAAAACATTTTAAAAGAGTTTTTTTATTGATAGGATTGTAAAGATCAGACAGGAAATGAGGAAGAGCAATGGAGGAATGGACTCAGGAAATTACCTCAGGTGGTATTCCCCATGGTATGGGATGCTGACACAATTGCTATGTAATGGTTTCTCCCTACTTCCAATCTTTGGTGTAAATATGAATGGAAATTATGCAGGCCATTAATGCAAAACAGCTCAGCCAACTCACTGCCTGTTCTACTGCATAAAAGCCATCCACCAGTGGGCTGCATAATCTGGCCTGATGTTTTTTCATATTCTGCCAATCGAATGTTTCAGGAGCTGTAACTGTACGCTGATGCTGCTCTGCACACAGCAGTGGGCTTATGGCAGTTTTATGAAGGACTTTGGCCTGTCAGACCGAGTAAATAATGAGAGCGAGGACAGTCACTGCAGTGTTCAAACCACTGGCTGGAAACAAACATGTCATGGTTGAGCTGCATTTAAACCCCCATTACGCTGTGTGTGTGTGTGTGTGTGTGTGTGTGTGTGTGTGTGTGTGTGTGTGTGTGTGCGCGTGTGTGTGTGTGCATGCGTATGTATTTTTGTGTGTTAGTGTGCATATGCATTTGTGACTGTTGTGTATGTGTGTGTGTGTGTGTGTGTGTGTGTGTTGTGCTGTGTGTCTGTTGTGTATGTGTGTGTCTGTTGTGTATGTGTGTGTGTGTGTGTGTGTGAGTGTGTGCGTGTGTGATCACTTTACCTACCGCAGCTTGTGCCAAAACAAAACGGAGCCTGCATTTATTTTACTAGCACTCTGTGTGTGAGAAAACTTGCTCAGTGGTCCATAACCTGGATGGCTGGGGATGATTGGACTCCAACAGCGCTGTCTGTGTGTGTGTGTATGTGTGTGTGTGTGTGGTGTGTGTGTGTGTGTGTGTCTGTGCGTGCGTGTTTGTGTCTGTGGTTGTAAGACTGCAATTGTTGACCTTAGCCCAGAATAAATCCTGATTAAGATACCAAAGAAACTCTGGCAGTTCAATGTTTATTTACAACTGTATCCGAAAAGCACATTATACTGAACTGGTAATTGTAGTTGAGTACCATCTATTCCCTTTTCTAATTCCTACGCATTGTGGCCAGAGGTGAGATGGGCTTACATGTCGGCACAGGTGACTGGCAAGTGGCACCACTCCATCCTTTGGCACATAAACAGGCAAATCCATTCACCTCATTCTCACAGGTCCCTCCATTCATGCACGGAGAGGAGGCACACTCGTTTATGTCTGAAAGAAGAAGAAAAGAAGGAGGAGGCACGCTCGTTAACGTCTGAAAGAAGAAAGAGGACATAGTCCAGACAGAAAGGTATCTGCGGTTGGACGCCAAACAACTGGATCCGCCGTGCTGGGCGAGTGCTCACAGAATGCGGCGCGAAGAATGAGCGTGTAACATGATACGAGTGATCCATAGATTAAAGAAGGCCTGTTTTCATGTGTCTATTAGGTCTATAGGGATTTGTTGGCAGGGAATTGCTTAGCTGTTGATGGAATCTTTGCAAGGCCAAATCAAATTGCTGCATGCGTGCGCTGTTGGGAAGGGAATAACCAGCAAAATCATGAATGCATTCAAACCAAGATGTTCCCCTTTGGATAGCCTTACCCATTCAGAGAAAGGGAGGGTGGGGGAGGACAGAGAAATTCTATCAGGATGGGACACAGATGAAACTGTAGACATCTTCAGGAGGAAGCGAATGTTACCAAGTGGTAATATAGTGTCAGCTCTACTAGGGCTCAAATTCACAGAGACAGACAGACACAGAGAGAAAGAGGAAAAACAAAACAGACGCTGACAGGAATGGCAGGCAGATGGTGGAGTTGATAATAAGATGAGTGATGAATCCAAAAGCGAGGGGGGACAGAGAGGAGGAGAGGAGAGGAGAAGTGCGGCGCTGCATGAGGATGGGCCTCAGAAAACCCTCCAATTTTACATGGCCTCCGGAAGGCATGGGTACTATGATGGAACTGGGTTTAGTTGTTTGATTTTTGCATGTAATGTTTCACTGAAAGTTGCAGTAGCCACCTTATTCTAAAACTGAACAAAGTAACAATCCACTTAGAATTAGACTGACTGGAAAATCAGTGAGGATAAAACAGATCTTTAAGACTCAAACTGAGTGTCAGGAAAGGGTTGAAGCAGAAATGTAGCCCCTTCTCACCCTTGCAGACTGGCTGTGTTCCAGTCCAGGTCAGAGTGTCTTTACATTGACGCGTCTCAGAGCCAACCAGCTCAAAACCCGGATCACACAGGAAGTGAACCTCATGACCTGGAAGTAGAATCTTGCCCATCTTCTTGCCATTGGTGGGTGCCTCTAACTTTGGACAGGTGACTGGATTGTTGGGCATGCCACAGATATATTTAGGTTAGTTAACATTTCCACCAAAGAAAAAAAAGGTGTACGAGTTCAACATATGTGCAGTATATAATGTACATCAACATACTGTATTATTTTGGCATTCAAATATTGAACTTGGATTATTACTAGTAAGGTCTAGGCTATATTGATGTTATATTAATATTCTGTTCTAGAACTGTAATGTTCTGGTGAAAATAAGTGAACTTGTGAAACAGTCTCCAGACCGTTGGTAGGTTTGACAGGCAGGCGGCCCACGCTGGTCTGCAGCAGGTTGATCTTCTTCCTGAGCGTGCGCAGACTCTGCATGTAGGAGGTCTCGTGGGCAGAGAGCAGCTTGTGGACCTGGCGCAGGGAGCTCTGCAGTTCCTGTCTGCTCGGGCATTCCTGCAGGAAGACACAGCAAGGTCACTGCACCCAATTAAACGCCTTTGTAAACACTTATTCTTGTAGTCACTGCCAGCTAAACACGCAGGCTGGAGGCATTTAGTGCAACGAGCCAGAAAAAGGGAAACTGTGAGTTAAATCACCCCGTGTGGCTTATTTTGTGAGGAAACATTGCTGGTTGTTCTCTAATGTATTCTTTTGGTTTGTCCGGACTGTAATGTGATTGGCCATTGTCCTCTCTTCTGTTGTCAGATAATATGCCAGAATGTTTGCAAAAAGTTTTAAAGCACTGTCACATCACAAAGCTTGAAAACATTTGAAGCAAGTGACACCCAATGAATGCTGGTATTTGACATGCATCCCAGCCCCATACAGTTTTTATTTAGATTTTCAGATTTTTTTCAGATGTGAGGTTGCATGTCGTAGTCATTATTTATCTTTCCTCCCAGGAGGTGCTGAATGACCCCTATTGAGCCCCTGTCCTCTCCTGGTCTTCCGACCTTCTCCTGAACTGATCCCTCTCTCCAGAGGCCTCAGAGTGGCGTCTTGGCTTGTCTGGTGGTGGGGAGCTGGTGGTTTACATTTGGGGTGGGAAGGGGGGAAGGGTATTAGGTGTGGGTTTGCGTTTGGGTGGGTGGTGTGTAAAGCTGTACTCAGCTCAGAGAGAGCTGTTATATGTGTCTGCGTCACGTCACACTGCCCTGCACGGTAGCATGACGTTTGCCTGGCTGGTTGTGCACAAGAGATGCTGCTGCTGTTCTGTAGGTCCAAGGGGGATAGGTAGGAGGCTAATGGCCGTGAAAGCTTTGGTTGTGCTTGGCAGCAGAATGACCTGTCTGTGCACTGCGGGGTTAATATATGCTCTCTCCACACAGGAGAAACTCTCCTATGGCCTCCGAACGAGCAGAGCAGAGGTGGGCAGTTCACGCACGCCGAGGTGTTTATATTACTCAGGTCACTTACATCAGGTCAGGCTGTTCCTGAAGACTGCTGATAGATGGTGAAGACAGTAATTCTGAAGTCAGAAGGGCATGTTATGATTTTATGGAAAAAAAAGTGTAGAAATGCAGACTACAGACAATATATTGGAAAGGTTTTATGACAGAGCCATTGTGCTTACCTATAGCTGATGTACCTTAGTAATATATCAGTGAATATCTCAGTAATATCTTAGTAATGTACCTTAGTAATATATCAGTGAATATCTAGGGTGGAGTAGGATGACATTTCTTTACTTCCAGACTATCAAACTTTATAATTTTTTATTACATTTCACATCCAGCCAATTAATATCCATAAGCTTCCCATATACATTGTCATGTATCACATTTATGGACAAAGTATGAAACCAACAATTTCCCATAATTGCCCATATACAAATGAAGGTGGTGAGATAAAATGTGACCAATTAGCTCTCATACACACATACCCTATGTGATAGAGTGCATAGTGGTTGAATGTCACTGAATTAATCTAAGTCCCATGGAGAGAGATTTAGACATGCTGCGGTAGACATGCTAATGGATTAGCTATACCACCTGTATCCACACATGTTCATGAATCTGATCATGAAGAGAATTTCATGGAGGAAACACAAAGTTCATTGTGCTATGTATACACTAGTAAACCTTGAATTCCCTAGCCTTTAATGGTGACAGCTACCACAACCACCATTACACAGTACCACATCATGGGGAGATATTTAGTTTTGTATGAGACTGTACATATCTTTGCTTGGAATCAATGCTTGGAAAGACATTGAGGCCAAAAGAGCTGTTACCCATACTCGCCTGTCTGCTGCTGTCTCATGCCACTTCCCACTTGGTTCTTTATCCACTGCTTTTATTTCAGTTCTCGGAAGGTACCGCTTTCTGGCGTAAGCTTGCAGGAGGCCATTTGACATGGTTTACTGTTACATAATGTTACGTAAGAAACTTTGCTTATTTGGTGGCGGACTTGATCCTATCCCATCCTCTCTACAGAGCCTCATTGTGCTGTGGGCCAAACATTATTCAAATCGAAAGCATCCTCAGTCTTATGAAACTCCTCCTCAGACCTAAGGGTTCTTCTAGTGGAGACAAAAAGACATATTTCCCTGCTCTATAGCTGAGCTCTGTAGATAAGGTGCCCTTTGGATGGCCTGTGGATGAGAAGAGCTTATGTTTCTCCCTATATGTTTCCTCTTCTATATTTGTTTCTCTCTTTACCTGTGGCAGAGAAGTGAGCAAAAGCACTAACTTTGTGTTCGAAAATATTGACTCATTCTCTTCACAGACAGTCCACTCTATATATTGCACACAGACTGCAAACGAGTTCCCTACAGGGTCAAGTCACGCATCCAAGTACAATTCAGACTAGTTATAACCAATTAGTTACTACATTAGGAGCACACTGGTCCCCATTAGCTACAGGTGAAGGGCTGGTCATCATGTTTTTCCGCAGGTTTTCAAGCCTTCTCCCTCTTCTGCGTTCTCTCTTATGTTTTTGAGAGAGCCAATTAGTGTTTGCATCTGGAAGGTGTTATGTGAGCAGAGCAAATATTGGTTCTTCCTGAGAAAACACCTGGTTAATTTGGACTGAAGCAGACTGTTGGAGGGACATCAGATGAAACAGGGAGACGCACTGTAGAAATCGATGGTGGTGCACCAAGACAATGTGCCTTTTTTGAGTGCCACGGCAAAAACATGTGGTGATGTTTGCTTTCATGTGGGGGACATACAGGAGATTACAGTTGGGTGCCAAACAAGTCTGCACTTTCACAGCGAGATTTCATTTACGCAAGACTGGACCAGTGTTGTAAGACCGCAAGCAACCCATGCTTCTCTGAAGAGAGTTTTATACAAGGCATGTTCACAAACTCAGAGCTACTTGGATCATTGCTTCTGTTGTCTTCGCTGCACACACAGGCAAAACTACTTCATACCACAACAGCTCTCTGTGCCGGAACAAGCTTCGTGCTGGAGCGCAAGAGGAAATGAGGGCACTCTCACAAAAGCCCCTGAGGCCTGATCTGTTATGTCACATCATGGGCAGCTGTGCTTCCTTTAAAGTAGCCATGTGAGGGTAGCAAAACAAACATGGCTACCCAGGGATTTCTTTAAAACCAGCCTGAACGCCATTTCTGACAGTATACACAGCCTTACAGCTGTACCATCTTCACGTTTTTACTATCCTTCACATTAAAAGCTCAGTTTCAGCTTTAGTTTCAGTAGCCTACAGGTGGAGGTGTAGACACTGGTCACCTCTTGATAACTGTGGAGCATTAACTAGTGTCATTAAAGTTTTTCATATTACACGTTGGCCTGCCAATGCAATGCTGAAGCATATGTTGGCAGTATTCATACCGCTGAGAATTTCAGTCTGTGAGAATAAACACATGGCTTTGTCACTACAGTCTGTGGTTGGAACACCCTAGTGAGGGATCTAGCACCTCAAACCTGCCATTCCACTCAGCTCAACAGTCCATGTTTATTCTTGCATCTAGTGTTGGCTCAAATCCCACATAATAGTAAATCTCATAGCTAATTTTTATGAATTTTTTTTTACACAAAACCGTTATTAGAATAGTAAATATTTATCTATTTAGAAGTTGTGGCTGTTACTAAGAAGTGCGCCTTTTAGCACATTTGGGTATAGTTACCATTCAAACAACCATGAGCAAATATATCAATTTACCAGCAATTAGGCAACAGATACAAGACTACAAGTGCAAAACATCCCCTACCTGGCAACAATGGTGAAAGACAGCCTGTCACGTGAACTGCTGAAACTCACCTGACCATGCATGAAGGACAGCTGATAGACGGTCATTAACAGCACGATAAGTTGTGTCCGAGTCATTTTATGACAGCCCTCACTCTTCTGCCCAGCCACTTCACGTCTGTTTCAATGTAGCTTCGAGTAATATCCCGTCACGGGGATGAAAGCGCCTCGGTATTTTGTTTTGATAAACTGCGCCCCAGGCACTATTTGGACAGGTTGAGAAGGCAGCTCCGGTGCACCTCTGAGTATACATCAATATGAAACTGCTACGATCTGTTTGGTACATTATAAGGTCTCGGTCCGTACGCGCGTGTTTTCCTTCTTTCCCTTTTTTTGGGAGGCACATGCCACATTTCTCTCCCCATAAAAAGCCGCTCAGTTGTGGCATTTGTAAGCTCGGAGGAAAAATAAAATCCTCTAGTCAACAGATTTGCTCGCTCAGAAGTTTGAAACTAAAGAAACAACTGCTACAGTATGACAAACTGCAACTGTGAACTGAATAAAACATGCATGATATGTTGGGCTTTGCAACTGGGAGGCATAGAATATAGGCTAAATCATATTTTAAACTGAAATGTAACAAGACTAGGGCAAACTGAAAAGTGTCAGACATTTCAGAAAAATCTTACACAGTTACTGTTCAAAAAACAATCCACATTGAGGAGTGGGGCTGCAAATCAAAGAAAATGCCAGTGTTATGATACGCTCCACTGCTTTTTTGTTGTGTTAATGTGGCCAATTGTGACAAGATAACCCTTGTTTACATCATCCCCAGGCATTTAAATAATAGGTATAGCCAGAGTTTTTCTATGGGCAGAATAAATACCAGCAAGCCCGTTCTTTGGACTTTGAGCCCCTTCTTTGGTCCACTGAGAGAGCAGGAATGTCAGAGGACAGGAGAACAGGCATGGCAAAGGTCTGCCCTCTGCAGGGAACAGACGCACCTACTCTGTAACTTGGCTTCCATCTGATATGTTTGTAGAATATCATTTTACTTGAATAGTTCAGTCACCATATGTGCATATTCATCATTACCACTGAGCTTTGCAGCAGAAGCAAAACAGTACAAGAAAGCAGAAAAAAGATTTGAGATGTAATAACAACTTTAATACAATACCCAAGTTCATCAATAAAATCAGTAACATTTAACACATTTTCAAATCTCAGAAGATTCAGAAACACACTGTATGCTTATTGTTCTACATGCATCCTGTACTAAGTATAGAAATCCCAGCCTTAATCTTGCGGCTGCATGTGGATGACTGAAAGCTTTGGGTGATATAATTGCTGATTCTCTCTCATCTCCTGGGATGACTGGCGGAACTTCTCAAGCACAATACTCATGGTGCTATGGCCCATTACCAATGGGTGTCTTACCCTGGACTCCTGCCATGGTTCGCTGGATGGAAAACATTGTTGGCCTGAAACCTCTGAGATTATTATGCATACATACATTCAGTGTAACATGGACGGTTCTGGTCCAGAGAGAGTTTGTGTTAATAAGAAGCAGAGCTCGGCAGCATGTATGGGGCTTGGTGTCCCCCTGGCCTTTGGGAATCCATAGGGAGATCTGCTCATGTTGAAATTCATGGGAAACCAGCTTGCTTTCTCTGCCTCCTCATGAAATTGTAGATGCCTGAGAATGCCATTCTTTTCCCCTAAAATGATTGAGGACTGTCATTTTAAATCAGATGCATACTTATTAGTTCCTAATGGATAATGAAATGCCATATATGTACATGTTTTTTGCCTATGGCAAGCCATAGGCCTCAGAAAAATATGGAAGAACCAGGGTATTATTTCACTTGCTGTCATCAATCAAACTGTTCTGGCCGGGAACTATGATAACTACTGTGGTTTTCTGTTGATGAAAGGGTCTCCGTAGTCCTTTCATCTTTAAGTTTTGGACTCCTTCTACATTGTTAGTCCAGTGGCATAATCATCATCTAGTCTTAAGCCTACAATAAGCCACAGCCACAAAGCCTGAGTGGAAAGTTGGCATTGTCCTTTCAGAGAAATTTACAACAAAGAAAATAAACAGCCAAGCACCAAAAGACATGACACATTTTGTGGTGGCCGTGTGGCATTGGTCAGCAGACAGACTATGCTGACAAAAAACTTGTTGACCTTCAGCTTGTATTAGGCTGATAACATGTTGGAGGACAGATATATTTAATCTTTTAAACATTAACTTTTAATAAACACACCAAATACAGCTGCTCACTGTGTGTCACCCTATGTGTTGGCTTGAAACTTGTCTGTAAATAGTATAATTCAAGTAAGTCTTGCACACCTGCGTTCTGATTTCAGTATTAGGCTGTGGCAGGGAAAGGTCCTAATGCAAAAAAAAGTCAAGCACTAAAAGATGATGCATTTTATGATGGCCGAAAATGTATTAAGGCAGATGTCCTTGACAAAAACAGAGGTGTCTGACAGTGGCACACCCTGCTAAATATCTTATTTAATTCATATCTTTTTTCCTATATATTGATTGGTTGATTGCTTGGATTTTTTAATTTTAGAAATGTCGACCCTCTTACAGCACCATCACATCCAAGCATTGGACATAGCATAATGCACTAGCAATAGTATTGCATCATGAACTTTCCACTATATAGGAAAGAACATGGCCTCATAACAGTACTGGTGATGGTCTGTCAGATTTATGGTAAAAGGATGAATAGGTTTCAGATTGCTTCAGCATTTGTGACCACCCCAACATCCAGCAGCAGAACGCCCTGACTCAAGGAAGTGACCCATGCGGAGACATGGAGTCCTGGGTGGCCGTGTGGCATTGGTCAGCAGACTTGTTGACCTTGAGCTTGTATTAGTCTGATAAGATGTTGGTGGACAGAAATATTTAATCTTTTGAACATTAACCTGTAATAAACACACCAAATACAGCTGCTCACTGTGTGTTGCCGCCTTATGTGTTGGCTTGAAACTTGGCTGTAAATAGCATAATTCAAGTAAGTGTTGTTGGCCTGCGTTCTGATTTTAGTAGAAGCCTGTGGCAGAATAGGTCCTGTTGCAAAAAAAAAAAAAAAAGAATTTTTCTTTTTTGTGGTGACATGAAATATATGGCCCATCAACTGGAATTTTAGTCAAAAGGAAAAATAGTCTTTTCTTTCAGCACTTCTATTTTCACATGTGATTTCAAGGTCCAGCTGTGACACAGATAAGCGTCTTAGCCGCACTTTTTTTAAAGTTAGAAAAACGTACAGATTGAGTTAATAGATTATCCTCCAACCAAGATTGGCAGATAGACAAAACATGTTCAGGCATACTGTATAATGTCGGGTCAGGGGGCCAGATGGTGATGGGATACCTTCCGTTATTGGTGATGGTGAGTTGAGATGCCTTTCAGTCTGTCAGCGCCCAACTCAGTAATCATTTGATGACTGGTCCAGCCAGACGTGTGTGTGCGCGCTGTGGAGAAAGAGGGGAAAACAACTGTTGGAGTAGGGGAGAAGAGTCAGACTGAGTGATAGGGGACGAGTGTCAGCTTTGCGCTCACAATTTTTGCCCTAGAAATGTTGTCAGTGAGTGGACTTTCGTGTTTGCTGCTGCTATTTAATACACTTTTCCTGACCTCATATACTCCAGCAGCGCGGATATCCAACGACAGACGAGACGACATGAATCCACCTGACATAAGTAAGCCAGTTGTCTTTTCTGCAATTCGAGGTGATCGGTTTAATATCTCACACGATGATGGATGGTCGAGAGGTTGTTAGTAACTCAACATTTTGTTCATTTTACATAGAAAGAAAAACACAACTGAATATACTGAAAAAGTTCACCATTACGCCAAAAAAAGCTATGTGCCTTTGGTTTATTTGGCTTCAAGTGTTGAAATTTAAAGAAAGTGGAGGCTAACAAGTTTAACACTTCTGAAAAATAGGTTGAAATTGACTTTGTCTAGCACCTCTGAAATGGAGACAATCATGGCAATATCCTGACAAAGCTTGGGCAGAGCTGAACGTGGTGAGATATATGGCACAGTTAAAGTAATACAGTTGATGTTATAAAAATATACTTTAAAAGTTTTATAAAGCCTGGCCTCTATACAGTATCACAAGCAATGCACTGCATTAAGTTTACTTGCTCCCTTGTCTGTGTTTCTACTTCACATGCTTGTCGTTTCCATGGAGACTTGTCCTAGCGGTAAAGTAATTGCGCGCTTTCTTTTTATTCTAGGGCTTGGGGTGAAGGAGCATTTTCAGATTGTTACACAGCACAATAGACTGCGTAGTCGGGTCAGTCCTATGGCCGCGAACATGCAGAAAATGGTTTGTAGCTTTGCTTCTTGTACACAGAATGTAAATTGTTTCTGACAGTCTTTTCATTTGCTTGACAACTACTGCATTAGTTAAACCTGCAAAACGCTCTTGTAGGATTCCAGTTTTAACAATTGAACGCTAATCCTTTTCTTTCTATTCAGAAAGAATTCAAAGAGGTTCAACTAGCTGGGAAGTGTGTTGCTTTTCTATGGTTTAGAAGTGGTTTCCGGAGCTTGGGGTTTTTGCTCATTGAATAAGACTTTCAGCAGCAGCAGGTAGAAGAGGGAGGAGTTGGGAAAACTTTCTTACAATGTTTTTAAAAATTGATGAGGTTTGACAGTGTGTGGTTGGGTTTTGCATTGATTTCTGTCTCTCCTTTTTGTGCATAATTCAACACTGGCCTTGTCTGTGAATCTGGACTTTGGGTTTTGTGTGCATTGTTACCCCACAGTGTAAGCTCAAACCCCTTCACCTTAATACTCTCCACACCTCAACCCATTTCTGCCCTGTGCCGCTGGGGAAAATAGTTTCATTTTGCATGACATCGATTTTACCCAATATGACAGAAATGTTGATGATGTGATATCCCAGCAATCTGAAGGGAAGGGAGGTGCACCATGATCATTTGCATACTGACAAAAAATGTCCCTATTCTCCTGGAAATCAACAGCTGTCTCTTTCTCTCACACACACACAAACACAAACACAAACACACACACACACAATTATTATTCGAAACATTCTGAAAATAGGAAACCCTTTTACCAAGAACTCCTGTAATAACATCTCATGTGCTTGCTCTGCTCTCGGCATGTCAGATGAACAAAGAGACAGCAGAGGAGATAGGAGATTTACTGTGCCAGACATAACATATAAGCTCAGCGTCAGCTTCTGCTGTCACCAGCGACTACACAGCCACCCGGCTGCCGTAACAGTTCAGTGAGTTCCAGGGTCGTGTCTGTGGGCAAACACAGCAGTGTCACCTGAAATAGAGCCGAGACTGAAATACTCCTTGGTGCTCTTTCCCAGGCTCTCTCTCACTCACTCACTCACTCCCTCTCCCTCTCTCATTCCATCTCTCTCTCTCTCCCTCTCTCATTCCCCCTCTCTCTGTCTGTGCCATTCCATC
The DNA here is from genome assembly GCA_015244755.2 of Tenualosa ilisha. Classification (NCBI taxonomy): domain Eukaryota; kingdom Metazoa; phylum Chordata; class Actinopteri; order Clupeiformes; family Clupeidae; genus Tenualosa; species Tenualosa ilisha. The sequence continues at coordinate 11,737,883 of PYXC01000629.1, forward strand.
TGCATCTTTGGGAGAAAGCCAGAGTGGCATGAGGGGGGCCTTGAGGTTAATGCACCATCCCATATTGGACACCCCACCACCCACCCCCACAACCCCCCACCCCTCACCTCCTCTACCACCCACCAAACAGAGAAGGGCAGATTTCCTCCAGGGACCCTGAGAAGAGTAGGATTTTGCTAATGGAATCATCTTCTGAGGGACCATGACTGATACACAAACGCTGAAGCTGCAAACTGTTGAGCTCTCAACGCGTGACACTGAGTCTCTCACAATTTGGAGGCCATTCAGCTGGCAACAGTGTTTTTTATTCCATTATTTCTCAACACTATGTCTCATCCCAAACACAGCTATGGCCTGATGCATAAATCCAGGATCCTGCATTGAAAGAGTATTATCTCCCTTAACAATGGGATTCTCTTTCCTGATTGGCTGATGAAGTGGGAATTAACTTCGTATGACTGGCTACCTTTGAAGTAGATCTGAAAAATTTGAATCACCGTTCCACATCAATGCGCTTATGAATGGTAACCATAACAACCGTAGTAAAGTATTTCACGCTGTACTTTCCCCCCTTAACAGTAGCTATAATAGGTTATTTTCTGTAGTTCATGCACATGATTCCTGAATAAAAAGAAAATGATATATATAAAATTATATCCTAAATAGGAGAATACTGGGATAACGGTCTTCAAGGTGACCAGTTCAGTGGAAACAATGACTCGGCAGAAGCAACTCTGCTCTGCGCATCGCCAAAGTTCTTCGCTTCCACCTCGCCGTAATGTCCATCGAACCGGTCACCTCGTCGGCCGTTATCCCTTACGTGTCCTAAGCAGTGATATGTGTCCCAGTGCTTTTCTGTGTTGCCCTGGCTCCAGTTCCAGCTCCACCTGGAGACAAGGGTAGGCTAGAGTGATAATCCCCACTGTTCATACACTGGGGGCTGGGACTCACTCTAACTCTGAGGGCCCATATGTAGACTAAAGGGGCTTCCCGCACTAACCCTGTACAAACAAATGCCAGTGGCGATTGAGTCATTGTTGGCAGCCCAGTGTCAGGGGTCAGCTCTGTGTGCTATACAGGGTCTGTAGCATGGTGTGTTAGCTATACTGGGTGTATGTGTTAGCTGTTACGAGGTGTCGCAAATCACCTTTTTCTCTTTTTGCCACGATAGTAATGAGCACTAAGCGAGGTGGTGAAACATCTTGAAAAGTGTGCTGATACAAGCCTTTCATTCAGGTGATTTCTTTATTCCTCTCCTCCCCCTGAGACCTGATGCAGTTCAGGTCTAAAGGCCTAATTACATTTTGCAAGTCTTTAATGGAATACATAATGCAATTGTGTACCAAACTGATTTTGGACTAACGCATATTGCTGGAGGGGACCTGCACATGACAGATAATGGAGAGTGAAGGATGGAGAGAGAGAAAGAAAGAGAGAGAGAGAGAATGAGGGAGGATCATCATCACTTTGTATTCAAGTCTGCTGCATTTCAGGTAATTTCTGCAAAGCCCCACAGTGGCTCTCCTGGAGAGTTGAAGTGGGATATTAAAGTGCTTCTTTACAGATAACATTTAAAAGGGCTCCAGGCAGCCCCCCTCCTCTTCCCCCATCTCTCTTTTATGATTATCATTCAAGAATATTTGCACAAGAATCCATAAGCACCGTCTGATTGTCCGTGGCCATGAAAAGATTACAGACTCTCCCGGGAGCTCTGAGCGTGGCTCTCAGTAGGAGATAAGATACTCTAATTTCATGAAGTTTCACAAATGATGCTCTTTCCTTGCCCCCCCCCCCCCTCTCTCTGGTGCACTGACCTCTCCCATGGCTCCTGGAGAGGAAGCCGGCAGTAACTGGTGGAGTGGTGCTGAGATGGAAGGGAGGGGAGGGGAGGGGAGGGGAGGGAAGTGGCCTTTGAATTAGTGCCCCTCATTCAAACTTCAAACGCTGAATAAAAAGTGCAGGCACATCTTTAGATGTATATATTTAGTGTGGAAATGACAGACGGAAAAGGAATGTGTGATTTTGTGTAGGCCTGTGGGTTCATATTTATGTGTATGTACTCTCTGTGTGTGTGTGTGTGTGTGTGTGTGTGTGTGTGTGTGTGTGTGTATTTATGAAGTGCTCTAAAAGGAGAGTGATTTTTCAGCATCTTACTGCTCTTGTTATATGTCCACCGCTCCAGTGACATCGAAATAAATTAGTTGTCAACAAAAAAATGCATTTTCACGCATTCTTTCAAAGTTACAGTTTTTTCTGTCTGTTTTGTCTTGTTCAATATATCAGAATCAGTTTAGCTAGCTCTTTCTCCAGGCCCTTTATTTTGAGCTCGGCTGAGCGTTGACACCTGAAATTGGATTGCTGTGTATGTTTCATTAGGGGTGTGACACGGCTTCCCCCCTCATCTCTCACGGAAAAACTGCAGCCCCTCTCTGTCTCATCTCGTCTTTTACAGCGTCACAAGACAGAACATGAAAGAGTCACAAAACATGCCACTCATCCTTCTTTAATTTGTCATCGGTCCCTTCACAGTGTTTTGTATTCTGTGCCATTCCTTGTTTAACAAACATGTGTATGTTTATGTATTCATTGTCCACTCACAGACCCTTTCTTTGTTGTGCTTATTTGTTAAAGTTTTTGGATGTCTGACAGTGAATTTGTATTTGATTGGTGTATTCGTCACACAATGCATCAGTGCGTCAATGTCTGTCTGCAGCATTGAGCCTCAAGAAGAGAGGAAACAAAAGAGCCTGTACTGGTGTCCTTCAGAAAGGGGCCTTGCAATTCTATGTGAGCGGGACAGCATCTCATTGGAGAATAAGAAAAGGGTGAGGGGGGGCAGCACCCTTCAACACCCTTCAACTACCCAACACACACACACACACACACACACTCACACATACACACACACACACCTACCCCCCTCTAGTTTTCCATCCATCTCCTCCTCTTCAACCCCATTCTTTCCCCTTGTCTCTCCTCCTTCATGTGGATCCATCAGAAGTCACTCAAGGGGAAATTGACACTGATGTGTTTTGGCTGTTTAAATTCATTTTGGGGCGCAGGAGGGGGTTGGGGTGGTGGTGGTGGGTGAAAGCCGGGCATGGACTGGGGAGTTGAATGGGGCTCTGACAGGCCCCAGTGCCTCATTGAGAGGAGTCCTCTAGGTGATGGGGGCTTGGCAGCAGGCCTTGGCTCTCTAGTGAGAGAGAGTGCACAGAGCGCAGGGTCGTCAATGTGGTGATGGAGGTCTTGGTGGTGGTGGTGGTATGTGTGTGCGTGTGGGCTAGGGGGGTAAAGCTGGGTGGAGTGGGTAGGAGTCGAATGGCTCACTCAACTACTGATTCACGCCAACATGTCTTTTTTGGATAGGACCACTCTACATTCCCCCCTACCAGTCCCCTTGCACATACACACACACACACAGACAGACCCCTCCTGCTGGCCTCTTCTATCTCTCCCCAGACTCATCTCCCAGGCTGATGAAATGGGACCTGCTCTTGGGGGGCCCCCGTCGTGAAACCACATCTGCGGAAACAACATCCCCCTCCATCCAAGTACACCCCCCCCCCATCCCACACACACACACACCCACCAGCACCACCAACTCCCACCCGCACCATGATTTCACACTCTCTACTGGAGTGGTGACAGGCGTTTCTATGGCAACAGGCCACCCAGAACTGTCTGGCAATGACCGGGGGCCAGGCACTTTGCTGCCTCTCAGCGGCGAGGAGATAGGACAGGGTCAAACACTTATGTTTGTATGTGTCAGACACTGCCATGCTTAGAGGGTCCCTACTCACAGTGTCATCATGATAGAGGAGTCAGGACAAACGAGGAGACAAACTCAATTCACACTTCTGTGAAACGGGCAGGTCGTGGTGTTGCTGGACCTGTCACTGTGAGTGGTAGCTGAAACTGTGTGGGAGATTTGGCTCCCAGTCTTTTTGTGTTTGGTGTGAAATACTGGCAGAGTTGGATGTATGTGCTTTAACAAAATAAACTATACTTAAACCAAAGTGAACATAGCCAAACAGCACAGCAAACTTGTAGAACCTGATAATGTAATAATTTCCTGATAATGTAATAACTCCCAATAATGTAATAAAAATCTCCTCATAAGTTCCTAAAATATGTAATAAAACTTAATAATGTAACTTCCCGATAATGTAATAAAGTGCATTTCGCAATAATGTAATAACCGCAATAACATTAATACAATGAATTGTTACATTAATGGGAGGTTATTACATTATCAGGTTAGCTTTAAATTTACAGAACCTGATAATGTCATGTTTTGCCAATATTGTAATAACTTTGGTCAATGCTGGTCAGTTTGGCAGATAAGGTGATAACATGTGGACGACCACCCACTATTGTTTTGCCCATTTTTCACTGGGGGCCCAGATTAGTTGCACAGGTACCCACTGTGTTTCTGCCTTTTCTTATTATTATTATTCCTCTGCCATTGGAAACTATGGCAGCCCATGTAACCGTATGGTGAAATTTGGCACACTGATTTGGGACAGTCCCATGATTCATTTCAGTTTCACCAAGTTTTACATCAACACCTTGCTCACTCTACCGCCACCAACTGGTCAAATTTGGAGGTACATTCATACACACTCTTGACACAAATATGAAAACCTTCATTGGAATCACAGGATCAAACTGTGTTCAATATCGAGTTACATCTCTACCCTCTGTCGTCTGGACTGGGAGTGCTTACTCTGGACCTAGCTCTCCAAATGGCCAGCAATGTTACCTGCACTTACCATATAGTAGGCTTGCGTAATCAAATGCTCTTCAAATAAGCAGCTGGATGGTCCTATTTTTACCTGCTTTCCTGCCCTCAGTTGACACCTATGGACTAAAATGTGGTTGGCTTTAGCACTGTGGTTCTTCAGTTTTTGGAATTACCGGTACTCTACAGCATGGGGAGGACCCCCGGGACTAAAAGCTATTACACGTTAAAACTCTAGTTGGTCTGCATGAACACTGAGTTACATGTGGCCTGGTGCTTTTGAGCCCACGGAGAGAAAATTACTGAAAAAAATAGAGGGAAAAACACTGAAGACAAAAACTTCAGCAACGCCTACATGCCTGCGTTTTTGGTGACAATCAGAATAAGAAAATGTAAAAGCACAATGGAGGTGGATGTGTGATGGATGGCAGCTAGCCTAGCTGTGCATGTGGCATGTTAGTAAACCTCCCTCCCGATGGCAAAGCAGCAGGGTAGTGATAGAAAGGACTGGATGCTTTCATGGCTTCACCACTTGGACCCTGGTAATTGGTGACCAGCTCCCACGACATTAGCCAAATTTAATACAATATTGGTAAATTATTACATTATCAGCTTCTGCAAATGTAAGGCTAACCTGATAATGTAAAAAAAACTCCCAATAATGTAACACATTATTACATTACTGGTATGGTGATCATGGCATTATGTTTTCAGGGGGTTGTTACATTATCAGGTTTTATTACATGTTTCAGGGATTTATGAGGGGATTTTTATTACATTATCAGGAGTTATTACATAATTGGGAAGTTATTGCATCACTAGGTTCTATAATTGTTCTTTTTTGGAAAAAGTGTTTCCTGTTATGTATTTTCCCAATAATGCTTCAGCGCTTTACTGTTCTAGTTTAAAAAACCTTTGATAAGTAGCTTCCAACTTTTGGTCTTCTAAGTCTCCTTTGAGGAGATTTGGTGTGAAACACTCAGGAATGACTACTGAATGTTTCATATGGACTCTTCTGTTCAAAGAATACTTACAAGACCAATAAACCCTCAAGTGCAATTTTTCTTCTTGGGGGATCAGATACTCACATTTTTGTGAGATTTCTCTAGTGAGGTGTAGCTACCTTGCTACCTTGTCTATTAACAGTCTTTGTCACTCAGTAAGACCACTTCCACAGTCATCTGCCGTCACCTGACCATGCGTCGACCTATCCCATAATGCCCCCCTGTCGTGCTCCCTCCCCACACTGCATCTCATCATTTTACTTCCACCTCCAACACACTCCCAATCCAGGGCTGTCTCAGAGGCTCTACCCTGCCCTGTCATGGCATATCGTTATCTGTGACACGGATTTCGCAGAAAGGAAATGGCCAGAAGGGAAGAGAAGGCAGGAAGTCATGGGCCAGCATTTGTGGGTGAGATGATAGATGTGGAATGATAAATTAAACTGTGTAAACATAGTCACATGGTGGGAATCAGATCAGACGCATCATATAAGATCATTTTGAAGGCAGCACTGGTGGGGTAGGTCATTATACTGTACATAGCCAACTGTAGGCACACACACAGACACACAGAGACACACACACACACCCGCATACAACACAGACAGCTATTTGTTACTGTGCTCTTGCAGTTATGCCATCTCCACAGTAGGAGAGGGTGCTAACGAGACAGACTCATCTGATCCTTTCAAACAGGCCCATCACTCACAGAGATTATTAAGAAAGAACCTGTCAGATGGGAGCACCAGGCTCTGTCTGGTCACCTCCCCTCTCGCCTCTCCCCTCTGCCCCATCGGGGGGCCACCGAGGGGGCAGGTGCTGAGATCTGAGCCTATGCATCGGCTCCTCCAGCCCCCAGGAATCTCTCTGAACCTCCTCCCCCTCCTCTCCTCCTCCTCCCCTCAACCAGGACCTGCAGGAGCGTCAGCCAACAGCTATCAGCTTGCAGCCTCCCAAGTGTCTTGGCACCCTGCTAATGCAGACACTTATTTGGGTGCTGCCAGCCAGGACTGTGCCAGATCCAAAATAAGGATGATAATTTGTCCAGTGTGTGAAGGGCAGCAGAAGGTGAAGTCATAACTTGGCAGAGATGCCTGTCTGGGACCTTCTACTGCTCAATGCAGCTCACCACTCTCATTATCAGTGAAACATACCCACTCAAACCAAAACCTGTCAGAGTATCTGTCAGCGATCTCTCTCTCTCTTTCTCTTTCTCTCTCTCTGTATGTGTAATTCTTGTGGAATATCTTCAGTTTTGAGTCATTTTTTAACACTTAGTTAAGTGTTATTGTATAATAATACATTAAGTCACATTAGTATATAATACAGTGGCTTCACATGGTAAAATGTGATATTACAGGAAATCTGAGCTGAAGCTCGTTGTTTAGCTTGCTAACTTCAGTGGATATCCGGCAACTTGGAGTTTAGGCATTTTGACATAACAGTTTGTCAATGCAGTTATTTCTTCACATTCTGTTACAGTTTCTAGGTAATTTGTGGATGTTTTAACCTAAAAGTATTGCACATGCAGTAGCTCCTTCAGTGTATGTGAGAGAGGCCATATGCCAGTGTACAGTGTATGTACTGAATGTTTGTGATCATACACATGCATGTGTTGGCTTTCATATGCCGGCATACCCCTCTACCCCTTTACTAGATCTACGGGAGTCGAAGATGGTCATCATTATGCATGTGTTGTCTTGTGAATATAACCCAGTTTCCCCTCTCTCTAAATCTACTTGAGTAGTAGCTAAAGATATTCTTGTGCTGCCACACCCTCAGACTCTCTGTGAACTAAGTCCACTGCCCCTTACACACACAGGCTGATTAGAGGATTCTTCTTTCATCAGTCGAAATGCAAGACTGCAGCTTTCAGTGGACCCTTATCAGCTTTAATTAGCATAAAAGCTACGCAGTTGGTTTAAAGAGAGTTAAGGGAATATTTTGGGTCAAATTGAGTTGAAGTATTTTCCCTCCTTCAAGCTTTAGCACTAAAAAACTCTAGCTCTCAGAAATATATATCTACAGTAAAAGCAACTCTTTTTTTATGTGGTGGAGCAAAATTTTCAAGTGTTTAAAGCACTTTTTTGTGAACAAAGATTTCCATTGGGAAGTGTAACTTTAGCTGGATACTAGATCCTTCTAGATTTACAGCAGTTGGCTCTAAGAGGTGAGGAGGTTTTAGTGTGGGCCTTTTAGAACAAAACAGAACCCCCCGAATATAAAAAGGGCCATTTCAAGTTACAGTGAGAGGAAGCCGGCCCTTTGGGTTCTTGTGTCCACCGGGGCATTTCCCATTGTGTCGTTTTTGTTTTTCACGTGTATCAGGTCTGACTGTGTGTACAAATGTATATATATAGAGTGTAACCTAACCCACTTAACTTTTTCCTCCCATACCTTCCAGGATTGGAGGGAGTCTCTGGCCCTCCTGGCTCAGGAAAGAGCTGCGTTCTGCCAGCTGGATGCTGTGGCACAGGAGCAGAGCCTGGGGGAGCACGTGGGTTGGAATATCCAGCTGGTTCCACAGGGGGAAGCCTCCTTCTCTGAGGTCATCGATGCCTGGTTCCTTGAAGGACAGGACTACGTCTACCTGAATGGACAGTGCAGAGAGAACAATACCTGTCGGCATTACACACAGGTACACTGAGCTTCAAAGAGTTTGTACAATTGCTTTTAACTAGCTGTTTAAACCATTCAAAAATTACCTAGAAATAGAATGTTTTGATGAAATTTTGAACATTTGAACACCTCATGTTCTGTGTTCAAATATTTATCAGTTAGCATGCTAAACCGCTAGCTTCTTGCCCTGGTCAGACTCCCCATACTCTGTAATAATGCCACTTTGTAATGCAATACAATGCAAGTCAACTGAAGAGAGCATCACAAACATAATGATGCATCTAAGACAGCTCCAGTTCTATAGAATTCTACACACTGACCCTTTAACAGGCTGTTGCAGCTTCACTGCAGTCTATTTCGTCTATATCCAAATGGAAGATCATTTAGCCAACATGTTTGTAGTCATCACTGCAAAAAAGTACACATACATTTGTGCTATCCAATCAAACTTTTACAAGTTTGAGTAGTTTGTCGAGTAAAGCACCAGTAATGGAAGAGCGCTATGTCACACTGAATCAGACAGCGTGTAGCTGTGTCACTCCCTGTTTACTATGCATTGGGAGCTGAAGTCTCCACTGTCTGCTCTAAGGTTTTTCCTCTAAATCTGAGGTAATTATAAGATCTGTAAATAAGAGGATGTAACGTGTAAACAGGTGGCGCATGTGTATTGCAGGATGTATATACCTCACAATGCAGCCAAATCCATTTCCAAAAGTGGAAGTAGACCAGTGGACCCTATGTGGGTAGTCGAGACAATTTTATCTTAGGGCCTTTGTGATAGAAGTCTTAATACAATCAGGAGCACTTCTAATCCGGCATCTGAGACATCATTACCATGACTAAAACCCTCCTCCTGAGTTGAGCTCTGTGTTAAGGAGTTGAGCTAACCGCTTGCTTCTCTGCCCGCCTGCCTGTCGCTGTCTGTGTGTGTGTGTGTGTGTGTGTGTATGTGTGTGTGTGTCTGTGTGTGTGTGTGTGTGTGTATTGCAGCTGGTGTGGGCCACCTCCAGACACGTTGGCTGCGCTCAGAATGCGTGCCATAGAGGGGGTTCTCTCTGGGATGCCTTTGTTTGCGCCTACTCCCCTGGGTGAGCAGAACGGTCCTCAGCTTGCAGGTTGCGATTTGGATGTTGATATAAAACGAAATGTTTTCTCACTGCTTCTGATATGGTAGTTGGTATGATTTAGGTTGAAATGGTATCACTCATTCATTTAATACTTCTTGAGGATGTTTCCCCTCCATAAACTTGTAACAGGGAACTTTATGTTCACTTTTTCACTGAGAAACAAACAAGCTTTTTTCAGGACTAGTTTTAATCTATGTCGAAGGAGCCAGTCTCAAGGCCAGAACCAGTTTGTTTTTAAAGGATGTGATTGTATACTTTCAGAAGAAAGAACCTCTGATGTGTTATTTGTGTAGGTTTTAATAATATGGAATACAATGGAAAATACAATACAAATACAAATACAATGGAATTTATTTCACATGAAATAAAAGTAGAAGTAATGTTTAGTCACTAGTAATACATTATGGTAAATTCCAGCCTCCATTAGTTCTGTGTGTGTGTGTGTGTTTGTATGTATATATGTATGTGCATGTCTGTGTCTGTGGTCTGTGCGTGTGTGGTGTGTTTATGTGTATGTGTGTGTGTGTGTGTGTGTGGTGTGTGTGTGTGTGTACTACACAGAGGGAACTGGGAGGTGAATGGCAGGCCCGTGGTGCCGTATAAGGCTGGAGTCTACTGCTCCCTCTGCACCTCTGCCATGTCAGGATGCTTTCGGCTCTGGAACCATGTCGGTGGCCTTTGTGGTGAGATGCTCAAAACTGATCAATATTTGTTCATATAAAAGCCTGAATTTTCAGCAAACAACAATGTGCATTTATTTAGAGCAGTTCATCTAAGGGACTTGCAGTACATGAGTTTCAACAATTCAGTGTCCTTGCATATTTCTACGTATACTGGTAGATTGTACTAACTTGCCTGGCTTATGTAAAAAAGGTTGTTACCTCAGTCCATGAACTGTGTGATGATGAGCGTGTTTATTAAAAGTTCCTCAAAACTGCAGGGGCGCCGTCACACCCTCAGGTCAAGGTCTTATTTAGTTATGGACTGTCTGTACCTTCCTCTGAGCTATTATCCACTTTGGCATGAGGTGTCATGTGCTTTTTATTCATCCCCTTCTTGAAATGGAAAGTTTGTTTCTAAGTTATTTATAGTTAATTGAGTAAGCCTGTGTTTAATTTTGCAGACCTGGGAGTGATAATAACACTTAGGAATGATCAAGGTCAAAGAAATTAAAAAAAAAAAAAAAAAAAGACACAGCATCTGTGCTGTGAAAGGGGTTGTCTATTTGTCTCTCTGATCTCTCTCTCTCTTGATTGAGCGACTGAGTTTGACCCTCTGTTTACTTCTGAGTGAATTATGGGGAATGATCATCATTATGCTCATGAATCTATATAAAAATATAAACATATGTGTAACTGTGTATGTGTGTGTGTGTGTGTGTGTGTGTGTGTGTGTCTGTATGGATGCAGAGACTCCCCGCAACCCTTGTCGGATGAGCTGCGGGCAACATGGCCGTCTGAACGTTTCCTCGTGCCAGTGCCGCTGCTCCCCCGGCTTCACCGGCCGCTTCTGTCAGGGTACCTCACCGCCACCCCACCCCACCCCCACTTACCCCCGTCCCCAGCTCCCAAACCACACCCAAAATGCCAGCCTGGCTGCCACCCTGCCAGCACTCACCACCCCACTGCCTATCCTTTCTCCCTCCCTCCTCTCCTCTCGAACCTGACAGTTTGCCTGCCTACATCCCCACTGTTTGCCTGCATTCCCTATTGAAGCATCACAGACATTAACTGGACCAACTGTATCAGCACATAATAGAGAGAGTCATGCCTTTGGAAAGCTCACAGTGTGTCTCAGTGTGTTGTGCCATCTGAGGGGTGTGTTTGTGTGTGTGTGTGTGTGTGTGTGTGTGTGTGTGTGTGTATGAGAGAGAGAGAGAGAGAGAGAGAGAGAGAGAGAGGGTGTGTGTACCAGTGGCTTGCTTGAGTGTGTATTTGTCTGTTTGTTTGTTTATGTGTGTGTGTCTGTGTTGGTGACCTGCTTGAATGTGTGTGTGTGAGTGTGTGTGTGTTTGACAGAGAATACCAGGGATTGCTTGAGTGTGTATGTGTGTCAGTATCAGCACATACTGTAATAGAGAGAGTCATGCCTTTCGAAAGCTCACAGTGTGTCTCAGTGTGTTTTGCCATCTGAAGTGTGTGTTTTTGTTTGTGTGTGTGTGTGTCTGTGCTGGTGACCTGCTTGAATGTGTGTGTAGGTGTGAGGGAGAATACCATTGGGTTGCTTGAGTGTGTATGTGTCTGTGTATGTGTGTGTGTATGTGTGTGTGTGTGTGTTTGCACGTGTGTGTGTGTGTCTGTGTTGGTGATCTGCTTGAATGTGTGTGTGTGTGTGTGTGTGTGTGTGTGTGTGTGCTGGTGGCCTGCTTGAATGTGTGTGATGAATAATTGATTGTTGTTGGCTGGGCAGTGCGCTGCAGTGTCCAGTGTGTCTATGGGCACTACCGAGAGGAGGAGTGTTCCTGCCAGTGTGATGTGGGCTACGGCGGGGCACAGTGCGCTGGTGAGTATCATAGCTATCATAGCCATGACTCACTTTTCCCATTTCTCTGTGTGTGTGTGTGTGTGTGTGTGTGTGTGTAAGTTTGGGAAAGGGGGTAGGGGATAGTGAGCTGTGTAGGCTTTCGGATGTTTGATGTCAAAATTCTCCCTTTCCCGGAGGGCACTGTCTATAATTAAAGTGGGCTGGGACTGTTGGAACATCAGTTCCATGTGCTTCCAGTCAGAACACCCAGCTGTGCCTTCTATTCTTCAAGCCATAATGTGTTTGGGTCACTATAACAGCAGCACATTAATCAAACAAAACAGACAATTAAGGCATTTTCATGGATGTTCGCAAAATATCTGCACATAGAGCACATGTGAATTGTATTATTATATTTTATAATATTTTTTTTATTCTGTGTATTTACTGCATAAATGTGTTTGTCATTACTTTCATATTACTCACATATTACTTACATAATACATATTACTGTTATGTGTTGCAGATATATTTGTATTGCTATTGTGTATTCATATATGGGCAATTCCATGAAAAAAATTGTCACATTTTGTCACATCTATAACAGCAGTGGAATGCCATGTTATCTGTATGATGTGGTTGACAACATGAAATGTTTCGTACATTTTTTCATGCCAGTTCTATAGCAAATGCTCAGGTTCCATGTAATCATTAACTTTATAGAATACTATATTATTTTATTGGAGTTGTGGACATGACAAAATAGGTAATTTTGAAATGGAATTTCCCATATGTGATGCTTTTTGTGCAGAGAAGCTGCAGTTCCCCTACCACAGCTGTGATCTGCAGATTGATGGCGAATGCTTCATGGTGTCCCCAGAAGCAGAGACCTACTACACAGCCAAGCTGCAGTGTCAGGTAATGTGGCTCTACCCTCACCTGACAGGCATCTAGAGGTGGCCTAACGACAGAGGTATTGTCAGTAAAACTTTAACTTTTTCATGGATGATTTTCCTAGGAAATTCAGTGTTATACTAAATAAATCCAGTTTCTGCCATTAATTATGCTATTAAATTAGTAGATAAATTGCTGTTATTATATTTATTTTTAATAAGATAGACAGACATTTTCACATGGTTTATAGCAAAAAATAAATCCTCATGCCACGTTGCCTGCTCTTTTGTAAGTGGGTATGTTCTTCTGCTGCCAGGAGAAAGGGGGTGTTCTAGCTCAGATCCACAATCAGAAGGTGCAGGACATCCTGGCCTTCTACCTCAGCCAGCTGGAGACCACCAATGAAGTGACAGACCCCGACTTTGAGACCAGGAATTTCTGGATAGGTGAGGAATACACACACATACACACACTTTACTCTCTTCATAGAGAGGGGTTTAAAGGAGAAATCCGTAGTGATTCAAACCATAGTCCCCTTGTCTTAGGTCACCGAGGGCTGTCTAGGAAAAAGAACAAAAAAACAATAGCTAACATTAACTGAATGAGGCATAGAAAAATTAAACTGAAATGTTTTTGTGCTTTTTAGTAGTATTTGTATTTTTATTCTTGTGTCTATTAATTATTTATTGCAGAACGTGTTAAAGCACTTCTGTGATTTATGATGTGTCTTTTGGTTTCGTTGCAATATTAAATCACCTTTGCAATCACCTTATTTATCAATCTTGATATTAATATTTATACACAAACGATAAATTATTAATACTGCAGTCTATAAAACAAGGCTTACAGGAAGGCTTTGTCTTATGTTTCAGGACTTACATACAAGACCCTGAAGGATGCTTTTCGCTGGGACACTGGAGAAAGTCCTGCATTCACCAGCTTTGCTTTTGGACAGCCTGATAACCTAGGGTGTGTGTGTGTGTGTGTGTGTGTTTTGATGTGTGTGGTGGAAACGTGGTGGTAGGGAGGAGAAAGATAGAAAGCACCAGACACATACAGATCTCAAGCCACTCCAACAGTTGAATAAAACACTTTCATGATGTGGATTAAAAAAAGTTTCTTTTGCACTTTTAGTAGTTAGTTTTCAGTAGTTTTCTAGTTCAAAGCTGGGATCAAAGGCACACATAGATAAATCACGATTTTCATCTGGCCTTTGTAGTTCGCCCACCGCTCCCTAGTACTTGTGCTTTTGTGCCCTTCTGTATGCAGTGTCCTGTCCTGACCACTGGGTGTCCCCCTCTCCTCTCTGTGTTCACAGCTTTGGCAACTGCGTAGAGATGCAGGCAGCCAGCGCCTTCAACTGGAATGACCAGCGTTGCAAAACACGCAACAGATACATCTGCCAGTTTGGTGAGTGTCCACACCTGCCTGTGTACATTGTGCAGACCTCCACCACTCTAAGAAAGAACCAGAGAGTGAGAAGGAGAGGATGGATGGTTTCGATGACGGCTGAATTTTGTCAGTCGTGACAATGTATTCCAAGTGTCTGATGCACAGACTCAGTCTTTATAAGCAGGGGTGTTAACAAGACAGAGATTCATTTTGATCCCTGTGTCTGTAATGTTCTCTCGAAGATCAGCCGGGTACCTTCTTTTGGTACGGCCTTGCTGCCCATGGCTGCCCCTGTGTCTGTTCCTCTCATTTTGACAAAAAGGGCCTGTGGTACCACTGCATTATCTATTAACAGACCGATAAACGACAGAGAGAGAGAGAGAGAGAGAGAGACAGAGAGAGAGTGAGAGAGAGAGAAAAAGATTACCCTCCGGTAAGCATCACATAAGAATGCAAATGCAAAACAACACAAGGCTAATTAATATTTAATTTTTACAGCGGCTTTGACATGCCGCTCTGCCACCACAGGCCAGTAAATATAAAGACCAAAATGAAAGACTAGGGGTATTTGCCATTATTTTTCTGCTGCTTATCAGAGCTTGCTATGTTTTGCAGAACTGTCTCTCTTGCCTGCTTATCATCAAAATAATTCCAGGCACAAAATAGAGGTGCAGCCAACTATCTGATTGCTTATCATCACTAAACCTGTCACAGTGCAATATTTAAAATCACCCGTGGGACTTTTTTTCCTGTTCTGCACTATCAGCAAATAGATTTCAGGAAAAAATACTTTCAAAAGCAGCTACATCATCGACAACAACAACAACAACAGTGGCAGCGGCGACATAAAGACTGACAGACACAAACACATGCATTCAGCAGCACAGATGGAGAAGCCTGACAGGCCGTCAAACAACAGCGAGGCCTTTTAATGGGTATAGAGCAGTATGGCACAATACCATTAAAGTGAAAGTGGGTAAAACACTCACACACACACAAACACACACACACACACACACACACACACACAAACACACACACGCACACACACACACAAACACACACACACACACACACACACACACACACACACACACACACACAAACACACGCACACACACACACACACACACACACACACACAAACACACACACACACACACACACACTCAAACACAGCACATTTAAACAAAATGCCCTTTTAAGACCTCCAATCTGGACAAGAGTTTTTTTCTTTTATGGCCTTCTCCTTTAGACGTCTTGTGCTCTTCCCTCTCTTCAGCCACGCTCTAAGGACGTGCTGATATAATCAATGGCCCTCACCATAAAATGCTTTAAAAGGATCAATGCGTGTCACTCCAGAGCTGGCACCCACCTCGCCCACACCATTTGTCAAGAAGCAACCAGGTCATTAAGTCCATCCACGTTCCACCGGTGGCGGGGAGAAATAACACACACACACACACTTGTTTTAGTTTATTTAGCTTTGTGTTTTGTGTTTGTGATTGGTATTGATCAGGTTGAGGCACATTCAGGCACACCCCTCCTATTGCCACGGTGACACCTAAACCACCAGTTCTTTAACGGGCTCTTAATAATGCACAGGGCTGGAAAGCTGATTGTCCTGAAAGTGATTGCTTTTTCTGGAAGGGCAGATTGGAAGTGCTGGAGTAATTGAGAGCAGCGTAAAAACCCCATGAGCAGAATCATCATGGGATTGTCATAGACACACACACACACACACACACAGTACATGCACGCACATACACAAAAACACATACAAGTAGGTTTAGGAATTGATAGGATTTTATTAATATTGATGCCAGTATTGTCAATCTTGTTATGAGTCTGATTCTTTATCAGTTCTCTTATCACTTCCGTACAGTTCGGAAGTTAGTCTACACATGTTTTCAATATGAACCTATAGTGTAGCCTATATTACTATGGTGGCCATAACGGCTTAATAGAATGAGGTAATCCATGTAGAACTGTGTTGTCTGGTTCAATTCTATGTTTAGAAACACCAGTTGCCCATGATCCTAAAAACATGTCAGCGCTGATAAGAGGAGTTTGATGTTATAATGATCGGCTCTACTTGATACCCGCCCCTACATACACATGCAGTATAAGCATGCACATTTATTTCAGTAGAATGCTACTGAATGAAGGGGGTTAACACAGACAAAATAAACTAATAGATTAATTGTTTTCCTCTCTCTCCCCCTCCTCTTCCTCCCTCCCCTCTTTCCCTGCTGCCACTCCCTCTCCTCTGGCTCTGAGTGACTGAGTGGCTGCTCTCACGTAGGATGTTAATTGGTAATGAAGTGATAAGTGGTGAACAGTGCTCTGGGGCTGCGAGTGATGAAGGGATAGAGAGAATAGAAAGAATAGAAAATAGAGGGAGGTTGGGGAAGGAGGGTGTTGATGCGGGGGAGTAAAGAGAGAGAGAGAGAGAGAGAGATTGCGTGGAAGGCTGAGTGACTTTTGGAGGTGGGAGAGTGCGTTCGCTCCTGCCCACCAGAGAGAGCTGACTGGTAGTCAGGTTGGAGATCCGGAGGTGTGATGGAGCGGCGCTTTTTATATAGTGCCTCGCTCTCTTCTCTGGCAGGCACTCAAAAACGCTTTGCAGATAATGCCTTACATTCACTTAACCAATAGGGAGAGGAGAGGAGGAGAGGAGAGGGGAGGAGAAGAGAGGAGAGGAGAGGAG
Organism: Tenualosa ilisha; assembly: GCA_015244755.2. Classification (NCBI taxonomy): domain Eukaryota; kingdom Metazoa; phylum Chordata; class Actinopteri; order Clupeiformes; family Clupeidae; genus Tenualosa; species Tenualosa ilisha. The sequence continues at coordinate 11,754,836 of PYXC01000629.1, forward strand.
AAGAAAGGAGAGGAGAGGAGACATGGCACGGCGGCTGTGGAGCCCACTTGCGGTTCCCCGGCACGCGGGAACAACAACATGGTGAGGACAGGCCTCACGCTCTGCTCAAAGATGCTTTAACGACAAAGCAGGTAGAATGGGGATTGGCCCGGGCCACTGTCTGATTACCACTGGTGCTTTCATACTCCCACTGAGTGTTGCTGTGTGGTGTGGGGTGTGTCCTCCTGCACGCACTCTGAGAAAAATGTCTGCCTTTTGCAAGCACTAAGAGAGAGAGAAAGAGAGATAACCAGCTACAGCCACCGTGCCGTGCCGTGATATGTCCGAGCAAACCTGAGAAGAATGGGAGGTGGAATCAGTTATTCTGTGAGTGAGGCCTTTTACCTTCTCCCATAGAATATTAATGCTCCCGCTACCAACTCAAGTCCGAATGGAGGCTGCTGGATTAAAGGGGATTTGTGTTACAAGCCACACTGTTTATTTCCTCCAGCTAAGATTTTTCCTCTCTTATTTATTTATATGAAACATTGAGTCATAGCATAGTATTCTTTGGTGTATTTGCAATGGGTGTGTGTGTCTGTGTGTTTGTTTGTGTGTGTGTGTGTGTATGTGCAAATATTTTTGTGGTTTCAGGTGAACTGTGCGGCATACATTTTAAAAATTCTATGCAGGTCTTGTGTCTTGACATATATGTATGCATATGTAGAGTGATGTTCTTATTTTATGGTCTCTGTGTGTGTGTGTGTGTGTGTGTGTGTGTGTGTGGTGTGTGTGTGTGTGTGTGTGTGTGTGTGTGTGTGTGTGTGTGTGTGTGACTGTATCTGTTTACAGCTCAGAAGCATATAGCGGCGTGGGAAAGAGGCCGGTGATTGGGCCTAAAACAGCTTGAGGATCCCGAGGCAGAGGGAACAGAGAGAGAAAGAAGGAGAGCGAGAGAGAGAGAGAGAGAGAAAGACAGAGAGAGTGTTCCACAAGATGAGACTGCCTCACTGAACTGAGCCTATGTCCTCCTGTCTGGTCTACACTGCACTTCCACTCATACTCAAACTGCCACCAAGGGGCAGCTGCTAAATCTCCATCCCCCCTCGGACGTCTCGGTAAGGCACACAAGATAAGATCTCAGATACTGGGACATCCCCACACCTGACCACCATTACCAACACATTTACCACCACAACCACAACCTGCTGCAAGTCCACCTACTCAACAACCGTTTTTTTTTTTTTAAACTTGGCTTGGAGAACAGGTCCTAATTTTCTACAAAATACATTTTCTACAACAGGGAGCACACACACTCTCGCACTTGCTCACACAGTCTCTCCTGTATATTTTGGACAGCAGCTGGACTCTGACTGTCAGTATAGGTTTGGGTGGATTGGTATGAGGGTGGGTGAGGACGAAGGTGGATGATCCCAGCGGGACTGGATATTTCCCGAAAAACGGCCCTCAACCCCCCCATCCTCACCCCTACCCACCAACCCCCCCCCCCCAGTTCTCCTGAAGTCTTCCATCATCTGGTGTTCTCCTCATTCCAGTGGGCCTGGGCCCTGCTCTCAAACCCCATACATATTAATGGGACTGATAAACACATGGTGCCGAGGCAGTGGAGCAGTCCTCTGCCACCACGGGCCGGGAGCCTCGCTGCAGCTCTGTTTGGATTGCACTCCATTTATATTTCATTCCACAGCCCTCACCACAGCCCCCATTCCTCCCAGCTCTGAGCCAGGTGCTGCTACGCTAGCCAACTCTTGTTTCTAGTCGCGTCGCAGCTCTTGTTACTTACTCATATCTTTCAACATTTGGCTTTGTTTCTTCTTTTTTGAGGCCTGGAGTAGGATGCTAAAGTTAAATTTATTACAAAATAACTGGTAGAACAAAAGGTTTCATTTCCAGACATAATATAGAATGTTCAAATACTACTTAAGTATGATGTGAATTATCAATTTTATTGAAAGTACATCTGATTTTTGCAGCAGACATATTTGACACTGGAGCCTAGAAGAGAAACAGTACAATGCATGCAGGGTTATTCAAAACGTGCTTCATATGGCATATTGATGCTTATGCTTCATCACATAAAACTAAAGTCATTTCCTACCTTTACTGAAATCCAAAGCTGCAGATTGCCATTTAGCTGTATTCAGACCAAAGATATACTACAGATAATACTACTTTGTCACGTTTCACCAAACATCGTGGCATGTAAGAAGCACGGCAAGGCAATTGTACTCTTTGAAAGCAGTTAATCATTCTGCTGCTTGGGAACAAAGGATGCGGGGACATGATCTAGGCAAGCAAGAGGATCAAGTGTCAGTGTGGCTTTTTCCTCCTAAGGCAGTCTGTTATTTAGATGTGATTCTATACCATTAGCCATTTCTAAGCATTTGTACTACTACCAGGAATACCTTATTAGTGTGCTTCATCTGTCTTCATTTTGAATAGGCCTGGTACCATTAAAAGAAGAAGATGCTCTTTGCATTCAGGAATTGTACACTTAAGCTCTGGGCCGTGTCAGAGTTACAGCTACAGAGAACTGCAGACTGAATCTCTGTTGATTTATGATGTAATCATTTTCAAGGCTGTATTGTGAGCTACAGCAGGCAGGGAGCAGGGGTCTCAGACTAAACAAAACTATTTTGTCTATCACTATTTATTTCCATCTGTTTTGTTATTTGCTTCCAAAATACCATGTAGCATTAAGTGTGTTAAAGTTTACGACATGGGGATTTTATTTGTCTTTGAAACAAGTCAGTATACTGTATTTGGTGGAGCCCTCGTAGACTGCAGAGGGACTTTTAGTGCAACTTTTATTAGAGGACCCAGAGTTGCACAAAGCCTCTTGATGGATTTGCCATTATGTGTGAAAGAGCTCATCAGATAATCGTAATGCCTTTGATTAGACTTTAATCTAGCTAATTAATTATGTTCAGACCTTTGGGAGTAGGTGTCCCCCTGGTTCTTGTTTGATTGAACACACTTGATTTAACTCATTCTCATTTTCCTCAAAACAGGTACCTCAAGACCTGATTGGCAATGTACCTTCACAAAAAAAACTCATCCATTCAGTGCAGCCTTTATAGATTTTTAGATTATCTGTAAAGATAATATATTCCACTTGGTTCCTCATATCATTCAGCGATGCGGCCTACAGTCATGTGACATGAATGTGAAATGTCATGTGACCAAACCAAAATTCTACACCACAATCAAAACAACAACAAAAAAACCTTTCCAATTTCTTGCCTCCCTGGAGCTCAGCCACACAAATATTTACCACTTGGTTTTGTCTGCTTGGCCGTTGCCGCTAATTAGAATAGATTGCACTTGTCCTCTGTGCCTCTGCCTGTGAACTGTGGCCAACTGTAACAGCAGACAAGCAGGGAAGGCAAGAACCAACTCAGTGCTGTAGAGCTCCAGACTTATCACTGGGGGAGGAAGGGTGGAAGTATATGTGGTGTTTTTTTTTAAATCGTGATTATTTAATGATGCAAAGGAATATTTTTGAGATACCTAGAGGACAGCTGTTGTTTGTTTTTAATACGAACCACAAGCATGTATTAATTTGCTGTATTTCAACAGACTGATTTTGCTGCATTGAATAAAAATAAAAATTTATTGTCTGATCCACTGTTTTTTTTTTGATGATGATGATGATTTCATACGTGGCTTTGCCATTTTTGGGGCTTACCTTAATTGTTAGGTGTCATAAATAATGGTTAACTACAGAGTAATTGCTATAAGTTTTTGGGTTTTTTTGCTTTGGTAAGAATATGGATTCCATCATATCTGCACACATGGCAACATACATGCTTACATACACACACACATACATACATACATGCATACATACATACATACATACATACATACATACATACACACATACATGCATACATACATACATACATACATGCATACATACATACATACATACATACATACATACATACATACATACACACATACATACATACATACATACATGCATACATACATGCATACATACATACATACATGCATACATGCATACATACATACATACATGCATACATACATACATGCATACATACATACATACATACATACATACATACATGCATACATACATACATACATACATGCATACATACATACATACATACATACATACATACATACATACATACATACATGCATACATACATACATACATACATACACACATACATGCATACATACATACATGCATACATACATACATACAAACATGCATACATACATACACACATACATACATACATACATACATACATACATACATACATACATACATACACAAGACAAAAACCAAGACATAGATAGGATAGGATAGATACACCAGGGTACAGGGTATCTATTGACACAGGGTAATACAGGGTATCTATGGATACAGGGTATCTATGGAAGTCTTAATCTCCTCCTCAGTAGTCTTCTACTGCTGCAATATTCAATAATTGTCAAGTTCTCAAGGTTTTTTGTTTTTTTTGGAAGTTCGAAGTGTGCTGTAGTTGGTTAGATATTCTCTTTAAATAATTCGAAAAGTCAATAATGTCAGTCTTACGTAGTTTTGACCATCTGTTTCCAGCGCGAAGAGAATGACTAGTCAACTTGGGTGAATACTTGCTTTGCAAGTTTTCACCTGTGTTTGTAACAGTTACATTGCGCTAATGAAGCAGTCATCTAGTTATGTTGGTTAGTGTGAAACCCTACACATTACAACCGTTGTGTCTTTTTACTCTCCAAACAATTGGTGGATGTGTGTATCATAGGCTATTTCTTCCTCAGCTTCCTTTCAAATTTAATATCCCCAAGTTTCGTTCTTCTTCCCTTGCAATTCTGACATTAGCGTACTAATGTAAATATATTCACTCAACTTGCCATCGGAGCGCTGCAACGCTGACAAGCTACAGCAGCGAATCAGAGCACAGCTCATTGTCATAAGTGGAAAAACGAGGTCCTTAATTGGAGGGGCTATTTCAATAGGATAAAGAGGGACCTGTGAAGTTTTCAGCCCAACTAAAATTACATTCCATCTTTGGAGACCTCAGAGAACTATTTAAAATACCTTAGAGATGTATGGCAGAGCACCTTTATAATATTTCAGCCTCTTCATCACCCTCAAAGTAAAGCATTTCTAATAATGATGTATAAGTATACCTTTTGTAATAGCTGGAGGTTGGGGTTTTGTATGTATTTTTGCTTTGTTGTGTTATGAATTAATCTTCAATTAAATCTTTAACCAAGCTGTGAACAGCTTTATCCTGCCTGCTGTGGGGCCTCTGTTTGCAAGGGTTTGCTGGGTGCCCATGCAGACAGTGAACCCGTATCTGTGTGTGGGCCTGGACAGTGAGCTGCAGCTGGAGGCTGCCTGCTCTGCGCCACAGGGAGCACGGGAGGATTACCTCTGTGAGAAACTCATCCGGGCAGGGATGCAGCATGGCAAGGTGTGTGTGTGTGTGTGTGTGTGTGTATGTGTACAGGAGGGAGGGGGTGGGTTGGGGGGTTAATCAGCTGGGCGGAGGAGAGGTGATTTGGAGACGGGCGGGGAGATGTGCTCCATAAATCATCTGTGTTATTACCCTGAGCCGCCTACACAGGCTCAGGAAGCCTCCCACTAATCCGCCTGCCAATCAACAGCCATGAGCCATGAGGCTGACGCACAGTAGGCCCACAGCTGGACACTGTGGAAGGAACTCGGGCTGCTGCTCACACAGCACGCCTCGGATGGGAAAGTACATTTGGACAGGTAGTGTCTTCTCCTGGTGGCTTTCCCTCTCTTGTATGGATGGACTGCAGCACAAACAACAAATCCTGGGGTGTGTGTTTGTGTTTTTTTGGTGTGTGTGTGAGTGTGTGTGTATGTATCCATGACTGTGAAACAAAGTGTGCATATTTGGAACATAATATACATTAAGTGTGTGTGTATTCGATGTGTGTATGTTAAAGCATTTAAATGTATATACTACATACTTTTACTCATGCACATTCACTTGAGAGACATCACCAAAAAAATCACCACTTTCCAGATTTTCTGAAACTTTAGAATCCAATAAGAAAAAACTTAATTCTCCGCCTCCTCTTACCACATTGCCTCTGGATGCCGAAGATAATAAAAAACAATTTTATTTTACATGCTTTTACCCGTTCCTTTTTTCTGCCCATCCTCTCCCTTCAACCCCAGTCCAAAATCAATTACACTCCACCGACCAGTAATCTACTGCCTCCCCTCCCCCAACCCCCCCTGCCCCACCAAACCCTTATCTACTTCTCAATGCCAGATAGAAAATAACAAATTACTACAGATAATTTGGGAAGCTCTCTGCTCACAGCCACTGGCTTTGTATCAGGGCGAAGCGTGCAAGTTGACTGGTGGTGGCTCCTCAGCTTTGGCAGGCTGAATAGAACATCTCAGAGCTCTTCAAGTTATCCTCTAAGGCCCCTTTCGTTCTCTTTCTCTCTTTTTCACTCTCTCTCGCACACACACACACATCCTTTGTGTCTTTTTCTCTCACTCTCTCTCTCTCTCTCCATCTTTCTCCTCACTTGGATTGCCTTGTGGCATAGCGCAGAGCCTGCGTGCGGAAGAGGGGTGTTTTTTTTTTGTTTTGTTTGTTTGTTTTTTGTTGTTGTTGTGCTGTGAGAGAATGGTGAAATGCCTGACAGGTTGCCAAAACCTAAAAGAGACAAGTGCAGCTCTGCTGTCCCCACATCTTGACTGGAGGAGGGCTGTTATCTGTTTATTTGTTTGTTTGTTTGTTTGTAAGCTCCTCACTGCTAAGCAGCGCCATTGATCTGATTCAGAGAGAGCAGGTGTTGCTGCTTTCTGCTCTAAGGCTTGTATACATTGACTCTCATGTTCAGCTCTTCTGTATTCTGTAGCAATTAAATCCTTCCAGGCTTACTTAATACAACAGCTTGCGCTGAATGATTAATAAGTTGTTTTATGTCAAGTACACATAGGAATGGGAGGAACGTAACTCCTCTCCGTCTGTAGTTATTCTCATGTTGCCTAGCCTCAACTCCTGCGCTTTCATCTGACCTTAACAAATAGAGGCCTGTCTGGTGTTAGAGGTTGTGACTCATGACGCTGCATGTTCCAACATCCCCGCCGCTCCCACACCGCCCCGCTCCGTGTCCCCTTTGTTCCGAAGCAGCTCGGCTTTCGGCAGCGTCTCTGCAAGGCTGACCTGCCGGGAATGAAGTATCGATTACAGATGGAGGCCTCCAGCTGATGGAGGGTAGATGCATACAGGCCCTGGTGCTACCAAAGGAGAGCAGCAGGATTAACATCACCTTCACACACAGTGGGCAGGCAGCTGGAGGTTATGCAACCTCATGAAGCACGTTTATATAAAGCAGGAGTGATGGAAAAAAGGCATTGGTCCAGTGGGTTTGCCAGTTTTGCTCAAATGGTTTATGTTAAGACTAACTTCAGTGTTTTATTATGCCCATTAAACTCTGTCTATGTACTCTGAAATATGTACTTGTGGGATTTCATTAAAAAGTCCCTCATGCCCTTATAATGACTTAAATGTATCTTTATATCTACTCTTTCTTTCAGGGAACAAATATCTATATTGCCCTGGCTCTCTCTTTGCAGTGTTCACCTGCTGCTGCAATTGATTGGCTCATGTTCTCCCCTGAATAGTTATGATTGGTTCACTACCCTTATGAGATCATATAGGACTGCAGTTTAAGTTTGCATACAGAGGCTGAGATTGCTCGGCCATAGATCCATAACAGAAATCCGTGGACACGACACTGGCTACTAATTTCACTCATGATATGTCATGTCAAACATAACAGACATCTTACAGTCTTCACACCAAGGGGGGTCCTCATTTATTTATTGAATTCTGCATCTTGGCTGTGCAAATCTCTTACCTGTACTATTATACAGTGTAATATATATCACATATATCTTGTATGCGGCAACAATAGTAATCACAATGTGACACGTAGAGTACCTTACAATTCTCCTATATGTCAGAATGTATATGTAGCCTTTTAATAGCATATAGTACACACTTGAATGTACCATTCTGCGTCCTCTAAGTCCTTAAAAATTGAATGAGAAAAAGGACCAAATGAGCTGGCGTCATATGCACTGATCAAAATAGATTTGATTAGCCACTCATTTCCCTCATGATATTCATGAAAAAAAGTAATTTATTAAGGCACCACATTCTTTTGGCCAAAAGGTTAACTGAAATATCAAAATTTGGCACTAATCCATTTTCACCTGTCTGTTTGAAAAACATGTGTCACATAACAATCTCGCACTAATAATACATGTGAGACTGTTGTTACACTAAGATGTTGAAATATATTCAGGCAAAAATATTCCCAATTAAAAAGTACCCCCAAAACACCACCTCTCCTACACACACACACACACACACACACACACACACACACACAGAAAGAGCTGAAAGCCAGAGCAATGGCACTAATGAACTACTTTTGATAAGTTATTTATCATCTCTCTCTGTTCTCACTCTGAGAGTGTGGGCAAAAGGGTGGGCTATGTGTGTGTGTGTGTGTGTGTGTGTATGTGCGTGTGTGTATGTGTGTGTGTGTGTGTGTGTGTACGTGTGGTGTGAGGTGTGTGTGTGTGTGTATGTGTGTGTGTGTGTGTGTGGTGTGAGGTGTGTGTGTGTATGTGTGTGTTGGGAGAGAGGAGATGGCACATCCAGGCACCAGAACCACAGTGCCAGGCCAGGATATGGGCCAGAATTCTGCTGGCAGATTCTCCTGTAAATTTGGGGAATTTGGCAGTGAGATTTTCTGACTCGATTTCAGCCTTAATCAAGCATGCATATGATAATGCAAGAAGGGAAGGGGGGGCAGCAGGGAGAGAGGAGGAGGTTGGGGCGGGGGGGTAGGAGGGAGAGAAGGAGGGAGAGAGGAAGAAGGAATGAGAAAGAAGGAGAGAGAGAAGGAGGGAGAGAGGAAGAGACACCAGAAGAGCAAAGCTGAAAGAAAGAGGAAGAGACAGACTAGAACAGGCAAGGGTCAGTCAAAGGTAGAAAGAGACACAGGCCATAATAGAAAGAAAGAATAAAAGTGTGAAAAAGAGAGAGAGAGTTAGAGAGAGAGAGAGAATGTGCATTCAGATAGTTGTGTTTGTGTATGTGTGTGTATGTGTATGTTTGGGTATGTTTGCATGTATGAGTCTGAGTGTGGAGAAACCCCAGTGCCGGCAGTGGGCCAATGACACAGTGGCCGGCTGTCACTGCTGTGCTGCCTCGCTGATAAGGCGGCAGTGAAGGAAGGCTTCTGCGGCCACTGACAGTGGAATTAGCTGGCATTGTCATGGAAATGCAGGTGATATTTTTTTCACCTCCGTCCGACACAGACCCTGCATTGTATGGCAAACAGGAATGCAATTTCTCAGCCAGCAGCCATCGGAAAGGAGGGATGACAATTACAATCCTCTTTGAAAATGAATGTCTCCAAATGACTTTTCATTCAGGCGAGGCAAAAAGGGCCACGAACCAATTAAAGTGTATGTGTGTGTGTGTGTGTGTGTGTGTCTCAGTTGCAGGCTAAGGAGTGCATTCCAATGACCCAGTGCTTTTATTTAACCATTTAGCCTGCATTCGGATGACATGAATAGTCACTTGTACATGTGGAGTGAAGTGTGCGATGGCATAGTAACCCTTGTCATTTTAACACATGCGCTTAAGCAAGCACGTTTGTGGCATGCTAGCCTGTGGTAGTGGACTGCTGTCTGTTTCAGGTGGGGTATTAAGGCTCACTAACACCAAGAACAATAACTATAACTATAGTATAACGGCCAATAATTAATTGCTGTAGTTATTTTGAATTACAACCTCGTCCCAGTGCAAACTATAACAACAACAATATCATTTGGATCACTTTCAGGGTGATTTTGAGAATGAATTGTAGGCATTATATTCATTTACATGAAGAGAGAGAGACTTTTGTTATCATTGGTGGTAACGCTTTAGATTACAGCCAGTGAATTATTGTGGAAGTTGCTGGTAAGGTCATTGTGGACACTAATATCTTAATAGTTATTGTCATCTTTATAGTTATTGTTCTTGGTGTGAACAGCCTTTTAAGCTGCTTGCACATATCCCCAACAAATTCCAACAGACACCTACAGTTGGCTCTGTGTAGCATATTTCATTCATTTTTTTGTTTTCAAAAACTGTCTTGCAATAGGCTATGGAACCTGAAATGGATCTTCTGACCATTCTGTGGATGGAATCCACAACTACCACCTTTAGAAAGTTGCTGGTGTTTGTTGGGGCAATGTGCAATAATCTTTAGGCCAAGTCGTGGCTGCCACGTTGCTGTGAGCCAGCTGTGAGAGCAGGCCACCAGGTGTGATTGGCAGGGATTATTTTCTATCTAGGATGAAATTTGCCATAACAAACTTTTCAAGCAGTGCAGAAAAAAGCCGCCAGCGCTGTGATCTGTCTTGATTAAATGCAGATGTCAGGTTTGTCGTCGAAGACAAGCTTAAGATTAACGCCTTCTGTGATTTTTACCAACGTTTATCGGCGAACGCTGAGGTGAAATTTAAGTGACTCAAGATAAAAACAGGCAAGCTGAAATACTATGTATTTGGGGGTGGAAGGGGAGATGCGGGTTGTGGGGCTGGGTGGAGAGATTAGTTCGGAAAAAAAAATATATCTAGCCTGCTGATAATGATGGGTAACAATAGAGGCAATTACTCAAGGAACAGAAGATGAGTCTCCTTGAAACGAAGGTTTTCCCCAGTAATGGCTCATTTATTCTTGAGGTGCTCCTTCTCAGAATGGGAGTCTGAAGGAAGAGTGTATGAAAGTGGCAATCAGTAGTCAATTAGAGTGTTTTACATTTCAATGGTAATGAGGATGCCGGCAATTTAGTTGGTGTGTGTGTGTGTCTGTGTGTGTGTGTGGTTCTGTCAGCATGTGTGTGTGTGTGTAAGTGTGTGTTATGATCAGTGTATGTATGAGAGATTTCCTGTCAGTGTGTGTACGTATATGAGGTCAGAATGTGTGTGTGTGTGTGTGTGTGTGTGTGTGTCTGAGTGAGGAAAGATGGTAAGGCTGTGAGAGAGTGACACAAGCTGGAAAAAGTAAGGGAAAGCTGGAAAAAGTATCACAGTGCAGAATGGTAGAGGAGGACAGAGTTTAAAAGGACAAATTGGACTGAATATAGTAATGGGAGGTACCTCTGCAGTGATATGCATATGAAATATTTATTTTGACCCTGAATCAAAGTTATGTGTTTTTGTGTCTTTTTGTAATGTGCAAAATAGCTTCAATGACTGTTCCCTGAGGCAGTAGAGTCATAGACCGTGTTAGAGTGCTGTGCAAAAGATCTTAAGCAGGCTAAAAGGCACAATGAGGTGGTTGTGTTACAGCACAAGGTTGACTGGGTTGGATTTTGATTAATTGGGCTGCCACATAATTTAAAGCAACTAATTTATCCCCTCCATAATTTTCAAACCCTTGAAACTCTAACCCCCACCCCACCCCACCCAATCACCACTGAACAAGGAGCTAGGCTTATCAGCCCCTCAAATCCAATTTGAGGCGAAGAGAATATTTGCCAAAACCAATAATGGAATGTATTCAACGCGCCTTGTGAAGAGCGCAAAGAATGTACCTCCGTCATTAAACCAATCTCTTTTCAGACCCAGCTACATTATGGGGACTTGTTTCCTCTCTCGCTCTCCTTCTTTCTCTCTTCCTCCCCATCCCCCTCTCCTCCTTCTATTTTTCGCTCAGCGGTGAACTTTGTATTTGGATGCAAGATGAACTTTGATAAGACTTAATGAGAAAAGCATATTGTGTTGAGAGAGAATGGCTCCTCTAGCTGAGCACACAGGACCCATCTACCCTGGAAACGAGATACAGACAGCAGGGATAAAACGCGAGTGTTACAGGGACAATGTCAAGGAGGTGATCTGTATAAAGAATGCAAGTTGACGTACGGGAGAGGACGGGGTAACGGCAAACGGCTCTGAATGGAAAAGAGGTGAAATTGAAGCGTAAGTATTCCAAGCAGGCGCGGTTTTCTGCTGGACAATGAGACGGCAACAATAACTCATTTTCTTCCTTCTGTGAAATTTCAGGTCCCCATTTGCACGTCCTTTATTCGTGCCACTGTGCAGGTCACGTATTGTCTTAACACAGTAGTCACAATCGGGAACCCTCTAATCAACACCCACTGATGTGCTAGCATCATAACTCTAGCATCCTTGCTTTCGGTTGAGATTTATGCTAAATAAATTCAGCTTGTGAGTGACTAGGCCTATTGAAGAGGGAGGTACGGTGCTGGGCGCCACTCTCCAAATGATTGGAATCATTTCTTGGGTGGAAGATGGCATACTCAAATACTCAACGCTGTATAGCCTGCCCATGGCTCAAATATATCTTTGCAAAACCTGTGTGGCCAGATCGCCATTTTCAGTCTCAGCATAGTTTTCAGATTGGGGAGGAGGTGGAGAGAGGGTGCTGATGAATCAAGAAAAGGTTCATTAGAGTTGAATGGGCTTTTTGCACCACAGATCAAAAGAGAGAGCCTGAGTGATAAATATATGAATAAGATCAGGGAGAGAAAGACATGTAGAGTAGGCCTCTCAAGGATGTCATATCTTAATTGAAAATGACAGCCTCAATTAAAAATGTAATCATTCCGGCCGTTTTCTAATTAAAATGGAGCCAGCTGATAGTTTTGTCTTATTAACTTCAAAGGCAGCGCTTGGCTCAGAGAAGAAGGGGAGGAGAGCATCATGGCGGTTCTGCGGTCTGAGAACCATGTCTGGAGGACAAAGTTCATCTACCCCTTCCAGAGTTTCTCAGCCCTCACTTACCCCCTACCACAGGCCCCTATTCACATAGAAAGGGATTTCATAAGGCAATGAGTGGAACGCTGATATGACACTACAGGCCGACATCAAAAAGTACTTTGACCAGGGACCAGGGGAGAGGAAAGCAGATGTTTTAAAGCCATGGTGACACCAGGGAGGCTTTTGTTGTTTTTAATTCAGATGACAGTAATTTTCTCTCTCTTTCTTTCTCTCTCTCTCTCTCAATCTCTGTCTCTCTGTTGTTCCACATCTCAGATTCCCAGACCGAGGAGCAGATGCTCATGCTGGTAGGGAAACAGTGGAATAGGAAAAGTCTGACTGAGCGGGACATCTGGAGAGCTAACTGAGAGTGACGGCTCTGCAGGGTCTGCCACAGTCAACAGGTAGGCCTGAAGCATTCTGGACAGTGACCACCAGTCAATCGCTTTTCCCACTGATGGGATGGGTCCTACTGGGTCCTGCACACCAGACGACTGTAGTTATACACAAACAATGTTCACACACAAGAACGATAATTATAACCATAACGGCAAATAAATACGCCCTAATTAATATGAATGACAATGTCCACAGCACAACCATAATGACAACGATATGCAACAATGTCGTTGGGATCACTTTCAGGGTGATTTTTTGGAACGATAACAGATATATAGCCAATCAGAAACCATGGAATTTTAGACATTAGCTCATTCACATGAGGACAGACTTATGTTATCATTGATCATTGTGGATGGAAATATTGTTATAGTTACAGTTATCTTTACAGTTATCGTCCCAGGTGTAAACAAACCTTTAACCAACAAAATAAAAAAAGAACACAATGTGACAAAAACAGCTTTTGTACAATAAAGCACAAAAAAGAAAGAAAGAAAATAAGAGCCCTCTTTGTTCTCCAGCTAGTCATGAAGGAAAGAGCATTGTTTTGTACTTAAACAAAGACAGCAGGCATTTCCTCTTAAGGCTTGTCATGGGCAAGATTAGTGGAGTGCTACGCATGTTTAAATTGTTTTGGCCATTTTAGGACACAGACCTCGAGTGCACTCCCCCAGAACTGTTTGCAACTGGGCTCGCTCAGCTCAGGCAGGAGGGAGGAGAACAGAGGGTGGGTGCGGGTGACTTGTAGGCTGCCAATCTCCGCTGACATTTAAGCTCTTTTAAAGAGAGGGCCACTTCAGCTCTGTGTAGACTCTTGTTTTTGATAGCACAGCTGCTTGATTGCTGACAGTCTCTGTGTATGCATAAGTATGTTTGAGTGAGTGTGAGTGTATGCAGACGTATGTGTGTGTATTTATGTATGTACGTGTGTGTGTGTGTGTGTGAGAGAGAGTGAGAGTGTGGCAGGGACTATGTACAGAACATCAGGACAGATCAAAGTGGTTTGCCCCCGGTAGGGGAAGCCCCGTGATCGTTCTTGCTCAGCCTTGGTCAAGCTAGGCTGAGCATCAAACCCAAAACTCCCCCACCAAGACACCCGCAGACACACCGAGAGAAAAACCTCTCTCTCTTTCTCTCACACACACACACACAATCTCATGTTTGGTGCATGTGCATGTTCCAAGTTTATGAGCCAGTGTCACATTTAAAAAAAAAACAAACTTTAAATCTATAGAGAACTTCTTTCAACTGAATTACCAGGCAATTTGTTGTGAATTTGATGGAAAAATGAAGGTGCTCAGTGCTGCTAGATTGCTTTCTTTTCTTTGGGAATATGTTTGTTCTGTGCCTCTATGTTGCGTAGGTGTATTTATCTCAAGTAAATGTGACGTGTGGTATGGATTTTCCCCCATTGCTGGGAAGCTCTCATTTTAAATTGACTCTCAATGGGAGAACTAGACCTGGAAGGCAGCAGAGGTTGCAGACAAATCACTCACATGATATTAATGATATTGGAGGCACCGCTCTCCTGCAGAATATAGAATCCCTCTTTTTTTCTCAGTCGTACACACACACACACACACACACACACAGACACAGACACACACAAGCATGCAAGCATACAAAGAGACACAGACAAACATGTGCAAACACTCACAGGCAGACACACATCTCTCTCTTTCTCATACTCACACACGTACACACACACACACACACACACACACACACACACAAACACGCATGCACACACACACATCCACATATGTACACCCACTCATGTTGCATCTGTGGACCCTCTAGTGACTGGGCTGTGATTGCACAGCTTGTTCTGGAGTGAGGAGCCAAAATCAATGAGGCCCAAAGAGGATTATTGGCGTGGAGTCTGGTTCTGATTAGAGGGGCTTGAGGTGGGTTTGGAACGGGTTAAAATGTCCACTCAACTCTGTCTCTCTGCATCCACTTCAGTCAGTAGCCAGACGAGCAGAGCTCTTCAGTCAATATTCACACACACATACACACACACACACACACACACACACACACACAAATGCTCACGCAATTACATTCACACACACATGCCTATACATACTCATATATGTATGTCTCCTTGCTTCTTTATTCTATTAATCTACATGCATACACACACACACACACAAACACATACACACACACACACACACACACATTTGTACACACATACATGCACACACAGTGACATCATGCCTCTTTTCTCCTCATTCACCTGCTTTAATTCTCTCATCTATCCTTCCGACACCCCATTCAATCCATTCTGATTAACACCTCATTTATTTTGATGTCTCTACTCGTGTAGCAGGCCGTCAGGGCCGTGCAATGGGCCCCTGCTTCCCGTCGCCAGAGGGGCCCGGAGCCGCCAAGCATGGCGTGGGCACGCCACACTCTTGTCTGACCTTGAGCGCGGCAACTTTCAGGGAGAGCTGCGCCACGGAGCGAGATCATCAGTTTGTGACGAACGATACATTATTTAAAAAAAAAAAGAAAAAGAAGCGAGGTGCTGTATAAAAATGAACCTTTTTCTATAAAACCCAGGGAAGTGGAAAAGGCTTGGCTCCCGCTTTGGAGTGACCTTCAGGGATCTTGAGCAGGATTAAAAAAAAGAGCTCTTTTCTTCTCCTCCATCTCCTCCTCCTCCTCCTCCTCCTCCTCCTCCTCTTCCCTTCCAAGAGAAAAAGGTTAGTCTTCACTTACATTTTTCTTTGTGATGCCCCTGTAACAATATCCACTCATTACATGCACTGGAAGGTAATTGGTCGGAAATAATTGGGACAGAAATCCAATTCCTGGCATTATTATGGGTGGCGGGCACAGGCAGCTGCGCTTTTCACCGACTCGTGGCTTGACCTCATGTGTAGGCTCTCACAGCCCCATGTCACAGGCTAGAACAGAAATGAGAAGCAGAGGATGGGGCGGAGGAGGGGGACGAGGTATTAATGCTCTTTATACCCTTTTCAAAATGAGGCATAGAGGTTGGCAGTGGATTTAAAGAGACACGTTTCCCAGCCAAAAAAAAAGGGTTTTCATTTTAGATGGTATATAATGGTATTGTCTGGTGTGCGCAGAAACAGTAGATCCTTACCCAGTCTGTTTCCACTACCTTGTGACACCTTGGGCTTGTCATTTAATGAGGAATTAAGCTCTCTGTGCAGAAATTCCCCTTTGTATAGTTGCCTACTCCATTTGGGAGTGAGCAGATAACGCAGTGAGAATAATTCAACGGAGTTAATTTCCATGCCCTCCGAGCACAGTCTTCTTCCTCTTGCAAGATTTGGTTGTGCATCATCTTGGCTATTCTACTGTCATAGCAGTTTGTTGATTCCCAGTGTTTCCAAGCCATTCAAATTAGCCTTGATTAAATGAAACACTTTCTATGGAATGTTTGCATTATATGAGGCCTTTCCCAGAATGCAAATCTACAGCAGTCCTGCAAACACTCTATGCTGCAGTTTGTATATAAATGTAATGTGCACAATCTATTTCCATTGATTTGCCATCAGCTGAGCCCATAAAGGGCCCCTGTTGGTCTCTTAGTTCATACAGGCACTATAAATAGAGGTTAGACTGAGGTAATGAAAATCCTAGATGCATAGCTGCCCACATGCAAACATGCACTAACAAATTGAACATCTCTATGCATCGCCAGATTGATTTTATTGATTCAACCCCTAGGGCTAAATAATGTCCAAGTAGACAGTTGAACAAACAATCAGTCAACAGCAAAAAAAACAAAAACATTATAACAATGAGTTGGCAGAAAAAGATTGCACATGAAGCACATCAAACATGGATTACAGCCTTTGAAATACACTGATATTTAACATGAAATGCTACATACACTGAAATGAGAAACTGACGCAAGCACAGATCAGGGTCAGTCATAATGTTCATTTAGCAGTGCTTGGCCGCACATCTCCGAGCCACTAAAACGCCCAGTGGCTTTGTGTAAAGAGACAGATCAATAGCATCTCTGGCTTCCAGAGGCAAGGTAACCCCCATGTGAGGTGCACTAAAAAGCCTTTGTAGCTGATGTGTGGTGCGCTGTTCTCCCAGTGAGAAAAATAATGTGATGCCATAAACCGCTGATGAAAATCATAAGCGCTCCCTTTGTTGCCGTGTTTTGTTTTTTCATGTAGTTACATTATTTATTTCTTTGCTTGCATTTGGCTTAGTTCGCCATAAATCCATTAGCATGTTTACACTGAAGGTTTTTTTAAGCTTAAGTTAGAAGGCAAATTTCTATTTTAATTTCCTTTAATTAAGGACATTTTCCTTGTGGAAATGTAAAATGCACATTAATGAAATTAATGTTGTAAATAAACATGGTGAATGGTAGCAAGGACATAAAAGTATTGTAAATGAATGAGTATCTTAATATCCATGTAAGTGCCTGTCTGTACCCATGTGTTCAGTACATAGGTAGGGAAGGCCATTTCATTTCACTCCCTGATTTCCAGTAAATGGAGATCAAAAAACAACTCTTGTAGTGGAACAAAAGTAGGCATTTTCTTTCTTCATTGAACTCCAAGTCATGATAATTGGTATTTGATGACTGCAGCAAATTGGACTTACAAGGCTCTGAATCTCCCTCCACCCACATAGAAAAACAATTTTCCAGCTTATTATATTAATGTAGCACGATCCTCCCTGAATTATTATCCAGCAAGCATCTCCTCTTCAGAGGAGAGGGATCCACATGCCAGAATCAGATAGTTATATTAGCCACATGGATTAAAAATATTTCTGCTTTTTCAAAAGCCCCCGTACTCTGACTAAGGTTATGACTTTGACTCTATGTTTCAATTTCTCATCTGGTCCCATTGTCTGCTTAATCCTACAGCCATCGCATACACTCCCATGACTACACAGTAATTGTGTTTTAGCCCTAATTGTCAGCTTGAGGAAATTCGACTAGTAGGGAAATATATTTAATTTGGCAGTGTGATTGTTTTTCTCCCCCAATACACACACACACGCACACACACTCTCCTCCACCCCTCTTTCATTTGAGGCCTTTGTGCATTCGTGTTTCGTGTCTCAATCTTACCCATTCGGCTCTTATGAGATGTCTGGTTAATATATTGTTGTTCTAACCTGGGAAATGAACCGGGCTCTTGTGTTCGACAGCAGTCTGTACTATGATGAATTGTTTCTGTAGTGTACGTGGCTCAGGCTGTGCCCTGTATTCCTCTGTGTCTTCAGCTAGTAATGGGCTATTATGCAGCATGAATAGAATCTGATGACGAAGAGCATTTGAAATTTAAAAGGAAGCCTTGCATAATGTGTTTTGGATGCTCTCAGAAACATAATGTAATAGTCGTTAATAGGGCGGTCATCAGTGATGCCAGTCATGGTGACTTCTCAACACGATGAATAACTTGGATGCAGTGCTCTCACACCACCAGCCTCTACTTGTGCACACACACACACACACACACACAACAAACACACACAGACGCAAAAGCGAGCACACACCAATGCACACACACATACACACACACACACACTCAAACACACATGGACATAAACATACAAGCAGGCAGATGGTCAGACACCCAACCTCAAACACATGATCTAAAAGGGAAATGTTAGCTGTACAAACGAGGGCTATGAGATGAGACAGAGTAGGAGGGCGATCTAACGCACAGGTGCAGCGAAGCGACCGCTCCCCGGCGAGCGACTAGCCCAGCCGCTGGCCTCTGTCCGGCCGTCTTGCCATTCCTGTCGTCCCGCGGTGCCACAGTTAGCCCATGCTCAGGTAGTGGAAAAATCTCTCCATCTGGGCACCGGCGCTCGGGCCGAGTGGCGGCCGGCCCTTTTTATGTGTGCCAGCACAGACAGATGGTTGCCCGTGGCTCTGACCCAGCCACTGATGCCATGTCCACTTGAATCTGCAGCGCAGCCTCAGACATAATTGGGCTCTTTTGTTGACGCATGCTGGCCAAAAACAAAAGTGGTGAGTGAGGAAAGGAAGAACTGCACAAATAACACACGCACACACACACACACGCACACACACACACACAAAGAGTACACACACACACAAACGCATACACACACAGAGAGAGAGTGAGAGAGAAATAAAATTTAAGTGAGAGGCAGTCAGTTATAATATATGAATTGCCTCACTTCCATCCATACCTTGCACTGTTGTGTGGTGCATTTAAAAGGAAGATTAATATGTCAAGATAAAGTAATACCCCGTGAACATTCTGGTGTGTTTGTTTGTAAGGGTGTGTGTCTGACGATGCTGTGTGTATGCATATGTGTCTGTGTGTGTGTGTGTGTGTGTGTGTATGCGTGTGTGTGTGTAATAGTAATACTCTCACACCATCTGCAGTGGCGTGGGCCTTGTAGTGAGACTGGAAGTTGGACCAGAAGCCCAGCTCGCCGACAGCCCTGCAGATTGAATTTGATTTCCCCACTGATGGGAGTGAATGTCTGCTGGCAAGGCTAACCACGGCACACTATGCTAGACTCCTCTGCCCCCCCCCCCACCCCCCACCCCCCACGACATGCACACAACACGCTCTCTCCTTCTCAGCTTGCCTTCTCTTCTCCTTTCTCTCTCTCTTGGTCTGCCATCCACAATCTAGAATCTCATTCTTACATATTTATTTATTTATCTATCTGTTTTCTTGACTCATCCCTTTCCTGTTTGATTTCTCTCATTCCTCTACTCAGCTTGTTTTCATTCTCTCCTTCACGCTCTCCAGTCATTGTGCCAAGTCATACCCCCCGGCTCCTTTCTATGCCAACCTTCCACCCCTCGCCTCTCTGCCAACCCCCCCCCCCCTCCCCATTTCCTCTCCTCCTGTCTCACTGCTTCACTCTGGCTTAGCGGCTGTCTGGCCTCTGCTCTCTTCTCCATCTCTTGTGATTGCATGCTCCTCACCTTCTCCCCTTTCTCCTCCACTGCAACTCAGAGGGTCAGCCGACTGCACGTTTATTAACTGGAGTTCCAGACGAGTGCCCAGGCCGCCCCAAGACATTTAATCCCCCTCGTCAGGTGCATTAGGATCATTGTCATACATTTGGGACAAGGGGGATAGGGGGGTTATATGCCAACCTGTGCTCACCAAGTGTAACAATATATAAAGTGAGATGGAGCTGCACAAACTCTAACTGAGCATTATGCATTGGTTTATGTATGCGTGTGTGTGCTTGTGTGTGTGCGCACACGTGTATGTGTGTGTGTGTGTTGTGTGTGTGTGCGCGCACGTGTGTGTGTGTGTGTGTGTGTGTGTTTGTGTGTGTGTGCGCGCACGTGTGTGTGTGTGTGTTTGTTTGTGTGTGCACGTGTGTGTGTGTGTGTGTGTGTGTGTGTGTGTGTGTGTGTGTGTGTGTGTTTGTGTGTGCACGTGTGTAAATGGTGTGTAAATGAGAGGGACCTGTCCAAACTCTCTGATTAATAACTTTCATCACAGGATTTGGAGGCTGGTGTTGTGGAGGATGTTGACTTGGCACATACGCAACAGAGGTTTCATTCAAGATCAGGAAATGAAGACCAAAAATGACTCCCCAAAATAATCAGTAATCATCTCCCTTTTCTGATTAGCTGGGGCTTGGTAATGTCTCCATGCCCTAGTGAGTGTTTGCCCAGAGCCCTTGAGCTATTCATAGCTAGCTAGGACGGCATAGGATGGTAGAGAGTGTTTCATTAGGGCTGGTAAGGATGGTGTGAGATGGCACAGGGGTGTGTCGACGAAGCCAGAGGCTTTTCAGTTGTCCGGTGTAATTATGAGGGATAATCAGCACGGGCATTTGTCTCTTGCATGGAGGACACAAAGCTGAGGTGCAGATGTCCTTCACGAGTAGCCTGCCTTGAATCATTTCCACGCACACACACTCACACACACACACACTCACAGGTGGCACCAGTATGAAAGCTGTTTGTATATTTTTCATGTAGATGGCCTATTTCCCTCCATTAATGATCCTCATAATGAAAGCCTTTTTTTCCACTCTCCCTCCTGAAGAGCTGCCAGTTTCATTTGAAAATGTGCAAAGCTGAAGAGTGACTGCTACTTGCCTGGTGAGCTCTTTTTTCAACCCCCTTGTCTGTTGTTTGTTGATTCCAGTGTTGGCACTAAAGCATGTTGGGTAATTATACTCCATAGACTACGAGGGGGCTGTTACAGGTGGGCTTTTATGCCTAACACTTTATTCATCTCTGCTGTGTGTGTGTGTGTGTGTGTGTGTGTGACAGTTCGATGTAACTTATGCATGGTATTTGTATTCTTGTAGACATGATTTGACTAATCATAACTCCTACATCTTGCTTTGGTCTCATATGTTTTACATTTAATTCCAGCCTTGATATGTTTGTGTTTGCCTATTTTGTGTGTGGCTACTGCTTATATTGCAGTTTTAAGATTACAGTTTTGCATTTCAATATCATTTTCAAACTTGGCTTGATGCACTTTCTACTTTTTCAGAACTCTTAACACTTTTACAACAACCATAGACTGTGAGAGCCAAACAGTGTTCTCTTTTGCACTGCTTTTGGACAAATGCATTCAATCACAATTTCATCCAGAATTAATGGATACTTCTCCTAGTCAATGTTCACCTCCAACAAAAGTATGTACAACTACAGCAAGTTTTGCAGACATTTAGATACTCTTATGAAAACAGTTAACTGTGAAGTCAAAAGAAATAAAATAAAATATATTCAGTCAGTCTACATTCAACTCTATTGACATATTTGCCCTTTTTGCTGTATTGTAGGCCTATTTAGATGTACTTTAGATTACTTTTTGTAGTTGGACATTATAGGAGAACCTCTAGGTGATGTATTACCCATGTAATGTCCACAGCAGTGCAACACAATGATATAAAGGAACTGGGGAAGATAAAGAAAAATATTCATTCAGTCAGTGTATTCAATGACATTTTCATCTCTTGCCAGAGGTACACCAATACATGAAAATGTCACTTAAATAGTTTGATATCGTAATATTTTCTCAAATTATATAACAGAACATATACTGTACATAACATATGTAACAATGTTGATCTATGTCTAACTGTATGAGAAAAGCTATATTTTATGTGTTTCGTTTCAAATTGTTTCTGTTTTTGTGTTCACTACACATTGATCTCCATTGAGTGACAGTATGTGCTATTGTTACGTTGGCATTAGTAAGTTTGGATGAAGTATGAAGGATTTTGGTGGCTGTAGTGCATTTTGCAGCAAATGTTAACTGGGGCATTGTGGCGTGTGGTGGTAAAGCACACTGTATGAAGAGTTTTGAAAAGGTGGACATTGTTTGGAGACAATGGTGAAAAAGACTGGCAAAGACTGTAAGTGTGCATGCTTTGTTTAACATGGTTTTCAAAACCCTGTGCTGAAGTGCCTTTATCGGTGTGTGTGTTTACATGTGCATGTGTGTTCATGTGTGTTTGTGTGTGTCTGTGTGAGTGTATGTGCATGTGTGTGTGTGCAGCAATCAGGCTCTTTCCTGTAAAGCTAAAACAGAAATTGAAGCAGACCCTATAGCTATGAGGCTCTGTAAAAAGGATCCGTCATCTTCGTCGATGTCCCAGCAGATAATTATGATGAGGTTATTTTTCAGCTTGAGGCAGACACTCTGAAAAGGCTTCATTGTAAACAGGTTTGTGCCAGCCACAAAGCAGGAGTGCCTGTTTGATCAAACTGATGAAATGCTCATCCAGTGTTCTTTCCCGACAGGCATTAAGTGCTGAATACTGTGTGTGTGTCTGTATGCATCTGTATGCCTATGTGTGTGTGTGTGTGTGTGGTGTGTGCGCGTGCATGTGCACATTGATTTGTATATATAGAGTCACATAATCTTTCATTAGATACGATTTATTGATTAGATAATAGCTTGATGCTAGCCGAATCAGATAAATGATGGTGTTTTAAAAGTAATGGTTTGTGTGTATGTGGTTGTGTCTCTGTGTTAGTGTGTTTGTGTTTATGTGTATGTGTTTATGTCTCTGTGTTAGTGTGTTTGTGTATGTATATGTGTTTATGTCTCTGTGTTAGTGTGTTTGTGTATGTGTTTATGTGTATGTGTTTATGTCTCTGTGTTAGTATGTTTGTGTATGTGTTTATGTGTATGTGTTTATGTCTCTGTGTTAGTGTGTTTGTGTATGCGTTATGTGTATGTGTTTATATCTCTGTGTTAGTGTGTTTGTGTATGTGTTTATGTTTCCCTAGTTATTCATAAGTCAAGTCTCTGTATTTTATATTTATGCTGCTCAGCTACTGTGTATATGACTTCTCTGTGTGTCTATGTGTGTTTGTGTTTGTACATGTGTGTGTGTGTTTGTGTTTGTGTTTGTACGTGTGTGTGTGTGTCTTTGGTGGATTTGTTTTGAAGTGCTAGGCGGCTGGTCTCAGGGGTTGATCACAGTGAAAAGGGGTTCCTTTCATTAGATTAATGCATAGTTAATTAACCTCAGAGGACCCTGTGTGTGGTCTGCTATACCTGCCTTTAATCTGTTTATCACTGCAGCGTAATTACTCCACCCCTGGGGAATCATGGGAGAGTTGGGGATGGTGGATTTTTTGTGTCTATTTATTTGGTGAATTAGTTTTTTCCTCCTGCAGAAGTTGGACATTGAATTCTACAAATGTTGTTTGTTGTTGTTGTTTTGGTTATTGAGTTTAGTTTCTGGAAAGCTTTCCTCCTGTTATTTCCCAATCTATTAGCATTATCACCGTAATTGCAATTGCCCTTAGGGGATGTCGCTTACTTTTGAATATCTTCCCATTCCCTTCAGACAGGGAGGACTTGAGAATAAGAACTGTCAAACAATGTAATTCAAAGCATCTGCACAACAGACATCAGAAGACTTGCTAGAAAAAACAACAACTTTCTGGCCGCTTTCATCTACACAGCTTTTCCATGTTTGTCTTAATGCTAAACTCTGGCATGGTCATATCTATATTTTGGTAACTATAGCTAAATTTTGGTGCTCTCCTCTGAGTAATGTGTGTTTTTGAATACATTTTAAGAGTCCCTGAACATTAAAGGTCCTAAAGCAGATTAGATAACTCTATAAATATTTTAGCTACTTATCAGCTACTTCCCTAGATTCCCCAACAGAAACAGTCCTCCGCCCAATGTGCTTGTGGTCTCATTCAGCTTAGTTTACTTGGCAAAATTTTTTGCTCTACACATTTCACATGCATGATTTGCCTTAATTCGTGGAGCGCATATTCGTTCAATTCGTTCGTTCGTGGAGCGCATATTCGTTCAGGAGCGCATATTCGTTCAACACCTGGTCTCCATGAGAAGTGACATGTAATTAAAGGTAATTTCAGCTTCTAATGTGTTGTTATATGTTATAGAGATTTCTCTGTTTGTGTGTGTGTGTATGTGTGTGTGTGGGCATGATGGCGGGTGTTAAGCCTGTATTACACCAGAGGATATATTCGTATTTGTAAGACTCACCTATTGCCATTTGTCTGACACAGATTCAGCGTTCATTTGATCCTATCAAAAGGGATATATGATCAAAGGCAGAGTGAGAGATTACTCATACTCTGTTCTCTGCTCCACGAAACAGGCCGTTTCTCATTTTACCCAGGGGACAAAAGTGCTTAGCCAACTCTTAAATGAGTGAGGCTGTATTTGTGTGTGTGTGTGCGTGTGTGTGTGTTAACATCTGAGTGTATGTGTTGCATACGTGTGTGTGTGTGTGTGTATTTGTAGTTTGCATGTGTGTGTGTGTAGTTTGTGTGTCTGCATGTGTTTGGTCATGTGTGCCTTTATACTGGCAGGCCTAAAGGAGGATGGAAAGAAAGCGAGGGATAGAATGAAAGAGAGAGAGAGAGAGATATGGGAGAATGGTGGCCTTGCCTGATGTAGGCGTCCTTTCATTAGTTCCTCTGTGAAATGCCGCTCCTCAAAGATAAACCTTAATTAACGTTCCTCTCCTCACAAAGAGGAAGCTTTGCGCCACACGGCACTCTGGCTCACAAGCATCACATATATTAAGGCGGATGTGTTTGTCTCCAGAATTAAGGCTTCAAAAGATCCATCCAGGCTTCTCTCTCAATTTCCCTCGGGCTGCGCCGCGATCTGAGGAGACTTGTCATCTTCCTCTCCTCTCTGTATCCCGGTTCAGGTCACCCTTTTTTAGCAGTCACACAATAGATAATGTTTCGAGGCATCTCGGCTGTACAATTTGTGGGCGATCGTTTCAGTCGAAGAAAAAAAGTCACTGTACACTGAAACTCCTGATGCAAAAATATATTCTTTTAATCTCTACATACTGATGAGAATCATAACACACACTGTCATTCAAGTTTTTTGAAATATAGTTTAAAAAGGCTACCTAATTGGATACATCACCAGGGGCTTGTGTTATTCTCAGTTCACACAACCTTTTCTTTTCTGTGTTTGAAGTTTTTAATCAGTTGGTCGGCACTTCTGCAAGGTGTGTGCTGTTTACCACCTGATTAGACTGATAATTACAGATCCCATTAGCTGCAGTGGCCTCCTTTGTGAGTACTGAACCAGCTAATGCCATGTTGTCCTTTATCGCATTTAGGTCAGAAAACATTGCTGGCATTGCATTGGGTTTTTTTTCTCTCAATCAGAGAGAAAACAAGCGGAATGAGAACGTGTGTCCGGTAACATAAATGGTCTCCTGGGTTTACGTAATTGAACAGTGAGACATCATGCCACCCCAGGCTAAGTGCCCAAAGAACCAAAGATGAGTAATTCTGTAATGGCCATCACACTGTTTGCATGCTGCTTTGCTAATTTACTCTCTCGGTGTACTTACCCAGGTGTATGAGGCATTTTGCTGTTCATTCATGTTGTTCAACAAACCTGAGTGTAGAGTTTATGGTTTATAGTACTCTTTGGTATTTTTGTTTTTGACCTCTGACCCCTGAAATCAACAGGCCCATTGAGCCCTCCTTCTACTGACCATGTTTTTGTAACCTAGATGCGCTGCTTTTTCAGTAAACAAACATTTTCATTTAAGCCCCTCAACAGAGGAAAGTGCACTGCTGATTCATTCACAAAGCTTCCGGAAAATTCCTGTGGGTGAGCTTGTGTTGATCTGTATATTTTTTTCTCGAGTATGTGGGTAAATTTAACGTGTCAGCAAACCCTGCAGGGTGGAAAAGTTTGTTTCTCCTGTGTGAAGCAGTTCAAGCACGACTCCCCCTGATTGAGCTAACAGGTTAATGCTCTGTCAAATTTGCCCTGCAAAAAAAAACAAAAGCTATACTGCCTATTCGGCTTGCTATGTTTGGCTATCTGAAAGGCTTTCAAATGATGGCAGCTGTCAAAAATGTTGTATTAAGCCAGCAGAGAGAAAATGTGCTCAGCTCTAAATTTAGGTGCTGTGTATTGGGCGCAAGGTACTGAAGTATTCCTGGATAATGAGGGGAAAGTCTGCAGTTTCTATGGAGTGCGTCTTTGAATTTTTTAATGCAGCATTCCCAGACGGTAGCATGATGACCTAGTGTGTACAGACAACGGGGTTTGGCATTAAAATAGTCTACAGTATGCACATGCTCATGAAAGTTTGAAAGATACACACACACACACAGACACACACACACACTGGTTCTTCAGAAATCCTACATTCAATATTCTCTCTAACAGAGTCTAGTTTAATAGAATCTTACTTGTCTCTCATTTACCGTATAAATAGAACACCACTATGGTCACCTTTGGAGACCTTTGGCATTATTTCTAATAAGAACAAGTTGTATTTATGAATTCCTTAGTTATTACCAGCTTCCTCAGTTAGGAGTCTTATTAAGGTGATTAGTCATTCTGGGTGTTTAGATTTGTGTGTGTGTGTGAGAGAGTGTGTGTGTATGTGTTTTATATGTGTGTGTTCACCTCCTGACTGTCATGAGTTCATGATTCATAAAAGAGATATGATGGTATTACAACCTGAGAGAGAGGGAGGGAGAGAGAGAGGGAGGGAGAGAGAGAGGGAGAGAGAGAGGGAGGGAGAGAGAGAGGGAGAGAGAGAGAACCCTCCTCATATGCCGTGTTGCTATGCAAAGCTCTGGCTTTGGTTTGGCTCCAGCAGCCCCTGTGTGGTCATTCCCTCCCCTCTCTCACTCTCTCTCGCTCTACCTCTTCCTCTGTCACCCTCTCTCCCCTACTCTCTCTACTTCTTTCTCTCTATCTCTTCATTTCTCTCTCTCTCTCTCTCTCTCTCTGTCTCTCTTTTCATCTTTGGGGGTCCTGTTTCTGTTCTCCAGTCTTTGCTCTCTGTGTCTCTCAGTGGAATTCCTGAGCTGTCATACTCAGGGCAAAAGGGGTGTGTGTGTGTGTGTGTGTGTGTGTGTGTGTGTGTGTGTGTGTGTGTGTGTGTGTGTATGTGTGTGTGTGTGTGTAAAGGGGGGGGGTTAGGTCTCTGAAGCTTCAGAGGAGCCAGCTGCACACTCAGGCACTCACCACCCTCCTCCTCCACACCCCACCCCGCCCCCACCCGCCCTCTCTCTCTCCCTCAACTCCTCTCTACCCCCCCTCCTTTTAGCCAAGTGATGGAATAGTCCAGCTAACCTCTCCCCCTGCACACCTCTCCTCCCCCTGTTGCAGAGGGAGAGTTGGTACGGTCGGCCGGCACAGCTCTAGCAGTGCTGTCATTGATTCAGTAGTAACAGAGCAGACTGCTATCAAGAGTGGCTGCAGCGAGGGAGAGAGAGACAGAGCAAGAGAATAAGAGAGAGAAAGAGAGAGAGACCGAGAGAGGCAGCAAGGAGACCGGAAGACACAAGTAAGAGCGAGAGATAGAAAGAGTGAGAGTGAAAGGGGAAAAGAAGCGAGGGATAAAAAGAGATTTAGAGCAGTCACCTCCTGGCTATTTGCCTGCTGACGCAAGCAGCCTCCTTTGTTTTTTGCCATCCCTGATATGACCCTGTTCAAGAGTGAACATCGCAGCCCACGATGTGAGTATATATACCCCTGACTGTCTCTCTAGACCCTGTTTCTCTCTCTCTCTCTTTCTGTTTACTTTCCTTTATTCCTCTTTATGCTATACTTTCTCTCTCTTTCTCTCTCTATCACTGTCTATTCCTGTGCCGCCTCTCTCAGTCTCACACTACTGATATGTCTCACTTTGATTCTGTCCCCTCGCTCTCCTTCTCTGTGTGAAATTGAGTGTGTGTGTGTGTGTGTGTGTGTGTGTGTGTGTGTGTGTGTGTGTGTGTGTGGGGGGGGGGGTAACTTTGGGGGCTAGCATGGAGCACTGCAGGGCAGTTGGACTGGTGTGCTGTGTCGTGCTGGGAGTAGACTGTAGTGGTCAGAGGGATGCTCGGGTGTACAGGAGCTGAAAACATAGGTGACAACAACTCTGCTGTTTACTCTCCGCATTCAGCTGTGCAACACACACACACACACACACACACGCACACACACACACATACACACACACACACGCACGAACGCACACACTCTTCCTGGGCAGCATGCCAGAGCTGTTCTGCAGGAGAGATGTGTATGTGTGTGTGTGTGTGTGTGTGTGTGTAGTGTGTATGTGGAGTGTGTGTATATTTGTGTTTGTGTGTGTGTGTGCATGAGTCAGGGAGGCAAAAACAGAAGCTGAACGAGAGTTGAAGGGAGCAGAGGAATCAGCCCATCGGGGCAAGTGTGTGTGTGTGTGTGTGTTAGTGTGTGTGGATGTGGGAGTGGGGGGGTTTATGGAGGATCAAACCGTGGGTCTGACACTCTCACAAGGCATCGGGATCGATCAGCTCCTGCTACCTGCAGCCATAGCTGTGCCCAGAGTGATTCTGGCTCTGCTGCCACCTTGCTCTCCCCCAGGGCAGGCTGAGGGCATGCCGTGCCAGAGAACTTCTCCTGGACTGACTATGGCTGCCCTCGCCATCCTTGGCCAGGTCAAGGGTGATGGGCGCCATGGGGGAAGGTCAGGGCTGCCTGCCCTGACCTGGAGCGGTGGAGCAGCGGGCTGGACACTGACTTACAGACGCTGTGAGGCGCCGCTGTGAGTCAAGTCCACTCAGAACTGGCAGCAATAGAAGAATAGAAGAATAGAAAGAGAATAGCGGGTTAGCATCAGACAAAGTATTATATGTGAACTCAAATGGTCCTTACATTAATCTGCTGGGACAGATACAAATCATATACTGTATGTTTTCAATAGGACTTTTCTGTTTTGGGTAGCAGGCTACTCTTCTTCCTCGTCCCTGTTGTCCACAGAGCACCAGCTGCCAGACACTGAGGTGCCAGTGGGGGCTCCTGTTGTCAGGATTGACAGCATGTTGTACTTGTTCTTCATCCTCCTCATTCTCCTCCTCCTCCTCTTTGTCCTCTGTTATGCTCCTATGACCACCTTCTGCCAACTGGAGGGAGAGCAGTAGGGACTGACAGAGACAGAGGTTCTAGTGTAGTCAGGGATGACAGGATGTAGGTGTAGAACGTTCTTTTCTTCTCCTCCTCATTCTCTTATTTATCTTCCTCCTCCTTCTCCTCCTCTTCCTCTTAAGGATCTGTCATCTCTTTGTCATGTCTTTGGTCTGTTCAGTGTGGTCTCTTTAGGCTTCTCATCAGCTGAGGCTGTCGAGGCTTTCATCCTATTGTGTGCTAACACGAGTGAGTGTAAGAACACTCTCGTTTCTCTCTGTGCAAAAGAGACTCGTTTCTCTCTGTGCTTCCTGCCTCTGTGGTGCGCTGCGTTGTGCTGTGCCCATCTGACTGCCTACCTACCTGCCAGCCTTCCTTCGCCAGCTTCTCTGAGAGTGTAGAGCGGCTTGTCTGTGATGGGAACTTCAGATAGAGGCAAAGGAGAGAAAAGGAGAAGAGAAGAGATGAGCGCAAATGGATGAAAGAGGGAGAGATAGAGAGAAAAAGGCGAATGATCAAGGGAGAAATAGAGGCTCTCAAGACAGGTAAGATATGGTAGCAAAAAAGTAGAGTAGGGGTAGAGAT